>CM029017.1:86410711-86581402 GCA_016801055.1 Panax notoginseng | reverse complement strand
GTTTAAATACAATTATTGTCTTCTAGACAATATCACACTCAAATAAATTCTTCATTACAATTATACAAACACTATTTTACAGAAATAGTGAGGACTGTTAAAACATCTTTCTAGAACCATCACTCCATACCCCGACTAGATCCTGCTATGTTCTCACCTCCTGAGAAGAAAAATGGAACAAAAAGGAAAAGGGTGAGCTCAACTAGCCCAGTAAAGAATATTATGACTAAGATAATATACAAACAAATTATCGTTAGTCTTCAACAGGGAAAAATCTGATAGAATATAATCGACAACAAGTTTTAGATCAACAACTGCAGCGGAAACAGCAAACCATTAGAAGAGTCAAGTAGAGAAAGAATTCTACTATCTTCTAAGATTTAAAAGTCCATCATCAATATTTTATCCCTGTAACATCAATTAATAATCATCTTTATCCAAATATTCATCTTTGCACTACAGGCCAAAGATATTCATTTGTATCACCTGTCAGTCATGTTCATCTCAACACCTGTTCATCTTTGCACTACAGGCCAAAGATATTCATCAAGTAATCATACATCTTTGCACTACAGGCCAAAGATATTCATCAAGTAATCATACATCTTTGCACTACAGGCCAAAGATATTCATTAATATCATCATTTAGGACTGAGGATGATGAAAAATATCTTAAAGAGAACGAATCCAATGAGACAGAAGGACAAATAGTAGGGATTCGTATAACAGTTTATTCAAGATCAATAATACTTCATAATAATCAATTGTGAAGCAGAATTCAAAAAATAAGATTAAAATATGGATACAATCAAAGATAGTAACCATAATAGACATCTTGGACAAAAAGGAAAATTTTATTTTTCGGTGAATAGTGCCGTATTCGTGAATAGTACCGTATACGTGAATAGTGCCGTATACGTGAATAGTAACCCCGACACAAAAAGTTTCAAATTTGATAAAAACTCATATCAATATTTCAGCATAATGATATTGAAGAAAATAATATCATTAAAAAGAAAATAATATCCCTTACCTCAAGATATCAGTACTTCTGGTCGGAATACCGGTATAAGGCTGAAAGAAACTTGCTCTGATGAATAGAAACTCTCAAAGTATCTAAATACTCACAAAATACACTCAATAATCTAGAGAGAGAAAGAGAGAAAACTTGTTTCTGGTGTGATTTTCAATTCTAACTTAGCCCTCTATTTATAGGAAAATTTTAGTAGGTTTGACCTGCAACCTGATGGCTTTACCTGCTACTATTCCCACCCACCACATTTGAAATATAATTCAGCACATTTCTTCACCAACCACAAGTGGGGCCCACCAATTTTAGAATTTTCCATCAAAATGATAAACTCCGAAAATTCAACAATTTCTGAACCAGTTATCTCGTAAAATTCATAATAAATCATACGTTCATTTTTAACGGTTCAAAATTTGTGGACATATACTCAACTTATATATGTATAACATATCCAAAAATTACCACGATCCAACGGTCGGATTAAAAATTATAACACCCGCAATATTTCTCAAAAACCCTGATTTGATTTTTAATACCTCCATTCCGATAAAAATACTGATAAAACACCTCAACATTAACTCCTTCATTTTTAACCACAAAAATATATCCCTCATTTATATCCACATAAAATAAATATTTCCTTATCATATGAATCAATAATTAATTATTCACAAATAATATTACAGAATCACATTTATGACAACCAGGCCGTTCCCAGGAAAGAGGAGGCTTTCCAATAAGGATTTCTCCTTACTGGCGCGCAATTAGATGACCAAACCTCTCCTTAGACAGAACTTTCTAGACATTGTCAATAATGTTATCTAATAATATTATTCAAATAATATGAATTATTGATATGATAATGGAAAATACTGTGCAACAATAATTATTGAAACAACAATAATATAAAATATCAGTGCAACAATTATTGAATCAATAAAATAAAATATTGAACAATAACTACTATAACAATTATTGAGTAGTGCCTTCTTACGTAAGAATCAATAATTGGTGCAATACCGTGTGCTACTGTATTTTAATCACGGGTATTCAACAGTATTAACGGTAACAACTACGCCGTTATTATAAATAACTTATACTTGTCATTTTCTTCATCCAATCGCTTTCCGTTATGGGGCCCACACAAGGCTGCGCCGTCGTACGAATATTCCCCGACAGCAAGAATATTCTACGACCAAACGAATATTTCCCGACAAAATGAATATTTTATAACCACTTGCTTATTTTGCAAATTTGCACATTTCACCCATAACCAAAGTATTATATCAAATTAGCCCCTTATTATTCACAATAATATTTAGGGAAAATTTGATTTTATTCATTAATAAGTTGGGGTCTTACAGTATGGTTGATATGTGTATACAATATAACATAAGAATAAGAGTTGGGTGCATAAGTATATGGTCTAATGTTGCTAGAGTGCTGAGTTAAATTGCTTGTCCTAAAACTAGTGTCCCATTTGCTCAAATCTCAGTCACGTGTAGAACAAAAGACTAAGGCCTATGTTCTTCCTTTTCTTCCAAACTTTCCTAGCTAATGATCATGGGGGAGTGGTGATCATGATGCAAATCACCAACCAATTACCAACTCCTTCTTAACTATCATGTAATCCTCTCATCCATGAGTTTAATTTGGTGTATATGTGCATTGTCTGTGTTCTTGTTTCTCTATAAATACAACCCATTTCCTTCTAATATCCATTGTTGAGAATTGCTAAGTTGAGGGATTGATAGCATATATAGAGTGAGTAATTGCATACATATCAGTAGGAGAGTGTGAATTAGCAAGCAAATTGCAAGGTATAAGCTTCTTCTTGTTCTTCATTTTCAATTACTATTAAACTCTATTCTTGAATTTCAAAATTCTTGATTTGGTGGAATTAGGTGATGATGAGGTTGGGTAATGTTTAATTAGTTGTTATACAATCATACAATCATGTTTAAACTGATATATAGATGTTTGGAATCAAGTTTGTGTATAATTTCTGTGTTTGGGCTAGCTTTCTGCCGAAGTAGACTGCTTCTGTGCTTGAACCAGTCACGGCGCAGCTGCGCCACATTTGAATTGAGGCGCAGCCGGTCTCTGTTTTTAGTTTTTGATTTCTGCTGAAAAATCTGCTAAGTGTTAGTATATTATTATGACTTTAGTTAGCATACAAGTATGTGTAACATGTATATATTAGTATATTACCCTAACGTGAGCATGTTTTACTATAATAGCATACACGATAATTAAAAACATATAGTTAGATGAAAATTAGGACTTTAGAAACAAACTTGATATGTATGTATGCCATATTATAAGACTGACTTTGCAAGTACGTTGGTATGATTTAGAAAGGCATGAACAACCCGTTAACTTGTGTTCATATGATTCATAGTTCTTTGCTCATAACCACTTTACTTAGGATTTGTATTTAACTTAGTATACTGAGCTAATATGCATGACTACTACATACTTTATATTCTGACCTTGCGATCATGATAACATGACTTGATATTATATGATTAGAGCCTTAAAGTTGTCTTGTATATGTTAAATTGCATTGTTCAAGTTTAAAATAGTTTCAAAAGCAAACTCGAACATATTTTCAAAACATAGTTGCATCACATGAATAACTAGATTATATAGGGTTAAGATGTCATGTTATGTCTATAATATCTCTATACATTATCCGTATGTATTGAACATGTAGAACCTACTAGTGAAGTGATTAATGAAAATACGAACTTTGAGCGAGAGTGTTAGCATACTACTTTGGAAGTTAGAATCTGACTTTTATGCGAATGTTTGATGGTACTTTTAAACTTGCTAAATGTATCCTATATATATACCATGCTTATGTGTTATATTTCAAATAAAGCATGAACGAAGCATATTTCCAACCAAAACGAGGTTAATTACACATATATGCTATGAATACTCACAAGCATGCCTAATATGAGTTTTATAACTACCTTGTATGTTTAGAATGCAAGCATGTTGGACTTAGTGGTTTCATGACCTTGAATGACCTTAAATTATTGAAATATTTAACTTAGAAAATATTTTATGAAAATGGGAAACCTAGATGGACTTAAGAACCAAGAAATGACCTTTGTCATGTTAGTATGTATGTTGTGTTCTTACCGGACAGAAACTACAAGGCAACAACAAAGTCTTGGCTTGGCCAGAGGGCTACGCAGCTGCGCCGACCCTAGGCTTAGCCATGGCGCAGCTGCGCCAGTCTGGAATTTGAGATAGTGTAATCTGATTTTGACAGTTAACTTGTAGGATGTCTTTACCGATAGAAATGGTTTAAAATCTACTAATATATGTGTATATGTGACGACTAAGTAATAAGATAGTGTTCTCTTAGATAATGACAGATCATCGGTGAAAATACCTTAACCTTGAGCATTCTTAAATTGCTTATGATATAACTAGATTATTAATTACGTGATAAACATATAAGCTAATTTTGTATCATATGTGTATACTTGAATCATGTCGAGCTTATTTAACGAATGTGTTAGCTAATGAACATCTTATGCTTGTAATACGTTATAAATAGGATTTGAAAGTGTTGATTTGAAATTCAAATAGGCACACTTAGAAGGTGGGGTTGAATAAGTGTAGGCACAAACTATGTCCAATTTTTATTTCTTATCAAAAAATCCTTTAGATGTTTAATGCAGCAAGCTGGATTACCAAATCAGGATATTATTGAGTTAACCAGTTTTACTGATATATATAGAATGTATGCTGCTGGATAAATAATAAGATATTCAAGCACAGAAAGCACAAACACCAGAATTTTTACGTGGTTCAACTACTACCCTCTAGAATAGTAGCCTAATCCACGTCCAACACCAACTAGTATTGGAGACTCACTTTTATTAAACTCTTTCAATTACAATACAAGTTCTAGCAATTTGATCACCTTTGTTCCCTGTGTACCTATGCACTCTTAAGCACCTATGCTTCCTTTAAACTTGACTGTAATAATTTACCAATTCAAAACAGAATTACATGTAATATTGATTGAGATAGAAAAAGTAAATTACATACTAGAGGTCTAATGATCAAGCAATATATTACTCACCAACTCAAGGGGCTAGTATGGAATGAAATAATATGCAAGAGGAATATTACCAGAAAATATTCTATACGTTCTTCGTAGCTGCAACTCTGTTCTTAATGCAATCAATGTTTGTCTCAGTGAAAAACAATTTCGTAGCTTGTATGCTATATCGTGCTGTGTATGTTTTTCGTGTTTGAATATGTTAACGAGTTCTATTTATATAGACCTCTCGAGAATATTTCTGTTGCACAGATTTGATGATGTAATATGCACGTTTAAAACCACTTAGCACAAATCTTGCAGTCTATGTCAATCATGATATACTCAGCTTGATTTCCATTTCCATTATCTGAGATATCGTACTATCAATATTTTTAAGACTAATTGATTTAGGCCTGTCCCAATTTCTAAAAAGCCGAAAATCAACACTTTATATTACCATACACATTTATAAGCAAGTTTCCATATTTCTCAATATATATTGGACCGTTAGACCCAACCAATTAGATTTCCCAAATCATGGCTCATGATTCTTGTACCGCATATGGTAATCAATCAACTAGATTTCTTAATTACTTACCTAGAATTAAGACCCCTGATTTATGACGCATAGTTTGTGTAGCATGATTTATGATGCAAGATCTATGATGCCATGATTTGTTCTTACCATAATTATCGGCTGGTCGGTGTTCATATGTATTGGACCGTTGGAGATAACCAATTAGATTCCTTGAATTGTAATGCAAGACTCCTGCTATCCCATTGTTGTCTTAACCGTGATCGTAGATTGATAGAGAGATTAAATGCATAATTTATGAAAATTTATCTACCCCATTTCATGCTCTACCGTGTGGGTCTATTCAATCGGATTTGATTCCTTATGTTGAACAAATTTGGCCATGCATATTATTAATCATGCAGCATCAAATATGAATGCAAGTATATGTATGTAATGCACATGTTCTAGAGCCTTATTTTGGAAAGTAATAAATGCTAAGATCTTACATATATTCCTAAGACTCAATTTAGCTTTTCTTTCTTCAAAGACATCTTGACTTTGGACCTTCTTCCTTGATGTTTCTGAAATGTTATATAACAGAATTAGTGAACTAATATGGTCATCATCAAAACATAGAGTGTGACATAAGTCAACATTCTCCCCCTTTTTGATGATGACAACAAGATAATTATGGCTCCCCCTAAAACTATATACTTCAAGAGAGTTATTGCTACCCCTCAGTTCATGCATACCATTGACTGCATATGTACAGTGTTTGAGCAACCCTGTATTTTGCAAGTTATGAAAAGTTTAACAGTAACCCTGCATTTTTTGGTTAGTCCATAACATGATAAACAGAAGCAAAAAATATAGTAAACTATTTAAACCATCATCCATCAAAAAAAAATTCAACCATCGTCTTACAGGTTACCATGCATGAGAATTTAAAAGATAGTCAAATAGGAATATAGAAAAAAAATAGAAAATAGCCATACTTTGTCTCCACCTTTGGCATCTATCAAAAAGGTGTACGTAGAAGGCCAAAAGGGGGGCAGGGCAGCTAGTCATCCTCCTCCTCAAGATTAACGTGATTGGCTTCGCTGGCTGTGAAATAGGACCGGTGAAGCCGGCGATGTTCGATTTCTTCAAGGGACATTGTGTTGGCAAATCTGGGAGGACGAGCAATGAAGGTAGGAGGTGGGAGAGGCAGAACCAGAAAGTTGCCTTGATATTCTGCCATCCAATTGCATTGGGGCCATTCAGGGATGCACGACTGGACTTGATCGACTTGTAGCTCCTCACTTAGGTCATTCATGCGTCGCTCGGTAAACCGTCCAAGAGTCCCAACTTGATGGCTGATGAACTTAAGCTCAGTACTTAATTGGCAGGCATTGCGATTCATCTTCCGTTGCAGGGCTTCGACCATCGCCTGAGTATGCAACTCGAATCCAGCTTGAAGATCTATGAACTCATCTTCCGCATTACGAAACATAGTAGTAAGATCATCATGACGAATGGGAAGTTTGCCTTTTCAAGTACGGAGAGACGGAGTTGAATATCTTTGACATCAGAAGTGATTTGAGCTTGATTTATTGCTATGGAGTGAAGGAGAGTGAGAATTTCTGGTGAAGGAGGGAGTGAGGTGGTAGGTATGGGTTTGGTAATTTTAGGTACCACATGTATGAACTTTCCTTTAAGTAGTGTGATATGGGCTCCTTTGAGGTAATTGGAATCGATGGAATCAGTTAATTTGATAGAGCTTTCATCGTCGAGTGGGATTTGGAAGTGAGTAAACAATTTGGTAAGGAAGCAGCTGTAGGGCAGACACTCTTTGGATTGTTTAACACAGTGAATCATGTATTTTAGCATCATGAGTGAAAAATTAAAAGGTTTGCCGATCATTATTAAAGCTACAAAGACCAAATCCTGATACGTGAAATCAGCTCCACCACTGAGACGAGGGAGGAGATTGTATCATAACAGTTTGTGAAGAACAACTGCAAGAGGAGACACTTCGGTGGTTTTTGGAAGGGTGACAGAGGACACTGTTAGATCATCCAAGACAATGCGAAGCTGTATTAAGGGAGACAGAGGAGTAGAGATAGGCCCTTTGAGAGTGAAGGGACAGTCCTCGGTGTATAGGATTGACAGTATACTCCCTAAATCTATAGATGTGAAGAACAAAGATTTACCTTTAACAAAGGAAGTGTAGCAGTCGCCATTATTCTCAAGATTGGTATAAAACTACTGAACAAATTTTGGGTAAGCTACCGAGGGAGGAGTGCTTAAGGAAGACAGACCGCATGACTCAAAAAGACGATGAAGAGGGGAGTTTCGGTAGTAAAATATTTCTATTGATTTTTCATAGACAAAGATTTTGTGACATATAGATGACTTAAAGTGAAGTTCGAAGTTGTGACCTCTAAAGAAGTCATCAGGAACATCATGCATTGAAACAGGGAGAGGGTTTACCGTCAGAGGAGGGGAACTGAGTGACGATTCCTTGACTGCTCTTCGTTTAGTGATCGTGGACATCCCAATCGGTGGAGCAGAGGGTAAGCTAGCTTCCGCTTCGACCGGAGAGGAGTCGTCAGAGATGGTTTGGACCGAGGGTTGCTTCCGTTTCAGGCGTCGAGTAGTAGTGGGATGAGGAGATGGTAGCGACATCTCGTCGTCCGATTTGTCACGTATTTGTCTGGATCGCCGTGTTTTCATCTTCACAGTTGGGGTTTAAGGGATGTGTAGGGGCGCAGAGAGAGTTGAGATATGCAGAAGACAGAGAGAGAGAGAGCTTGGATTACTAAAGTAGAGTCTGTCTTTTAAGGGCTGTGTGTTACCGAGATTTGGAAAGACATGTCGTTGTGTTTGGGAATGAAGATCTTAAGCAGATACAATGAGCGTTATTATGGCACCTAGATACGCCGTGACTGTCTACTTTCCTTAAGGCATGCAGATCGTATTTAAATCAGACGCATCCCGAGTTCTCTTCTTAAGGTACTGAACTGGTCTTCCCCGAAAGGTTTTGTAAAGATATCTGCTAATTGATGCTCAGTGGGAATGAATATCAATCTTATTAATCCTTCGGACACATTGTCTCTAAGAAAATGGTGGCGTAGTTCTATGTGTTTTGTGCGAGAATGTAGTACTGGATTTTTAGAGATGTCTATGGTGCTTGTATTATCACATTATATGGGCACATTTTCACATATAATATCAAAGTCGCACAATGTTTGACCCATCCACAAAATTTGAGAGCAACAACTTCCTACTACTAAATATTCACCCTCAGTAGTGGATAGGGCGACCGACGTTTGCTTCTTGTTGTGCCATGAAACAAGACTTTGTCCCAAAAATGTACAGGCACCACTTGTGCTTTTTCTATCTATTTAACAGTCTGCATAGTCAGCATCTGAATAACCCATTAGATCAAAATTGCCACATTTTGGGTAAAACAATCCTAAATTTGTCGTACCACTCAAATATTTAAATATTCATTTAACAGCCTGTAAGTGGGATTCTTTGGGTTTGGCCTGAAACCGAGCACATAGACACACACTTTACATTATATCAGGTCTAGAAACAGCTAAATATAGTAGGGATCTAATCATACATCTGTATTTTGTTACCTCTACATCCGTACCTTTTTCATTTGCTGTGAGTTTTATTGATGTACTCATTGGTGTGGTCTTTGAATTTTAATTGTTGAATCCGAATCTCTTAAGTAACTCTTTTGTGTACTTGGTTTGATGAATGAATATACCTTCATGATTTTGTTTAATTTGAAGGCCCAGAAAGTAGTTAAGTTCTCCCATCAAGCTCATGTCAAACTCCTTGTGAATGCATTTGAAAAACTATTATTAGTAGCACCAAATATTATATCATCTACATATATTTGTACAATAATAATATCTTTATTTTGGCGTTTAATGAACATCGTGGAGTCGATTTCACCTCGTATGAACCCATTTGATAGGAGATACTTACTTAATCTTTTCGTACCAAGCCCTTGGGGCTTGTTTGAGTCCATAAAGTGCCTTCTTGAGTTTGTATACGTAATGTGGGAACTTGTCATGCTCAAATCCAGGTGGCTGTTTTACATACACTTCTTCATTTATGTACCCATTGAGGAAGGCGCTTTGACGTCCATTTGGTGTAGCTTGAACTTTCTGAAATAAGTGAATGCTAGTAGTATACGAATGGATTCCAAGCGGGCTACTAGGGCTAATGTTTCTTCATAGTCTATTCCTTCTTATTGGTTATATCCTTGAGCAACTAATCTCGCTTTGTTTTTTGTAATTGTTCCGTACTCTTCAAGCTTGTTTTTGAAGACCCATTTAGTTCTAATGATGGACACATCTTTTGGGGGAGGGATTAATTCCCACACTTGACATCTTTCAAATTGTTGTAGCTCCTCCTACATAGCTAGAAGTCAATTCTCATCAAGTATGGCTTCTTTGGCGTTCTTTGGTTCAATTTGGGATAGAAATGCTGAGAAAGCACACATATTTTATGCTTTTCTTCTTGTTATAACTTTATCGTTTATGTTTCCAATGATGTTCTCAGGAAGATGGTTTTTGATGTATCTTGCTAATTTTGGAAGTTGAACATCATGTATTACTTCTTCAGTAGATTCAGAATTGTGGTTTTGTTGTTCATCCATTTCAGCTTGCTGGATATGTTCCTGATTTTTGTATTCAGCTTGATGGATAGAGTCTAGGTCCTGCTGCTCTTCTAATTCGTCTTGTTGGATTGGTTCCATGATCTTGTTGTTTTGCTTTATCTGGTAGGCTGGATTTGCAGCAGTCTCTAAGTTTTCTGCATCTTCTTCTCTTTCTTTTGTAATATTATGGTTAGATTCGTTAAAATTGATATGTATAGATTCTTCGATACACATCTTTTGTACATTATAAATGCTATATGCTTTACTATTTTGTGAATAGCTAATGAATATTCCTTCATATGATCTAGCATCAAACTTGCGCAGATTTCCATTAGTGTTAAGGATAAAACATTTAGATCCAAACACTTTGAAATAGCTTATGTTAGGGAGCCGTTTATTTAATAATTCGTATGGTGTTTTCAAAATGATTAGACGAATCAAAACTCTATTTAGTACATAACATGCTGTGTTTACAGCTTCGGCCCAAAATTTCTTAGTAATCTTACTTTCTTGAATTAGAGTTCTAGCATTTTCTTTTAACGTTTGATTTTTCCTCTCTACCACTCCATTTTGTTGTGGAGTTCTAGGTTCTGAAAATTCATGAGAGATTCCTTTTTTATTACAGAATGTAATAAAATCCTTTTGAAATTCAGTACCATGGTCACTTCTGATTCTTATAAGATTAAGACTATACTTCGTCTCCAAATTTTTAATTAGTTTTTCAAATTCTTTAAATGCCTCATCTTTTGTTCTAAGGAATAGAACCCATGTATATCTAGAGAAATCATCGACTATCACAAAAGCATAGAATTTACCGTTTAATCTAGCATGCCTTTCAGGTCCAAATAAATCGAGATGAAGCAATTGTAAGGGAGAAGAAGTTAATACCATGTTTTTAGCTGTGAATGATGTTCTTACTTGTTTTCCAAGTTGACAGGGTTCACATATACCTTTCTTCTCAAAAGTCATTTTGGGTAATCCTCTTACTAAGTTCTTTGATGACAACTTCTTGATGAGGTCCATATGAACATGTCCCATCCTTCTATGCCATATATTCGCTTCATCTTGAATGGTTGCAATACATAATTCTTCCTCATGTTGCTCAAAATCAAGAGTATATATGTTCCCTTCTCTTTGGGAAACTAAAGCAGCATTGTTAGTACCATGTGAAATTGTACATCTATCTTTTTCAAACTTTACTTGATGTCCATTATCCATTAATTGACTAACACTTATAAGATTGAATTCTAAACCGTTAACAAGATGAACATTATTAATGTTAACCTTACCATTACCGAATTTACCTTTCCCAATTATCTCGCATGACCATTTATCACCGAATGTGACAGTTCCATGTTTCTTTTGGACATTCAGTTCCACGAACTTAGATTTGTCTCTCGTCATATGACGTGAACATCCGCTGTCAAGGATCCATTTTTGAGAAGATACTTTGGCTTTGAGACATACCTGTATATGAGAGATACAATTTATATTTTTGGTACCCATATCTTTTTGGGTCCACTTGTGTTAGTTGAAATCAAGTCACTTTTCTTTATCCATATAGCTTTACTTAGATTTTTCTCTCTTGAGCAGTTTATCTCTAGATGTCCTTTAATGCCACAATTTTTGCAAGAGGCAAAAGGCGTGCAATAATTCAATTTAAATGATGATTTAGATTTTAGCATTTCAACTTCTTTCCTATATGTTGGGTTGTAACCTATGCCTTGATTATCATAACTGGTTCTTTGTTTTCCTAGCATGACATTTAGGTTTTCTACCCCATAAACAAATTTAGCTAGAGATATTTTTAAAGACTTTATTTCCTTTTGTAGGTCATTAGTTGGAGGTGTTTTATTACTTGATTCATCGCCAAATGCATCAATGTACACATCTATCATCTCTATCTCCTTTTTCAATTTTTCTACTTCATTATTTAGTTGTTTTACCTTGTTGAACAATATTTTATTGTAATTATCTAAATAATCATTCTTTGCTGCTAAAACCTTTTCCTCATTTGTGTGTCTTGCTTTTTTCTAAATCTTTTTTTTCATCTATCAGTGCTTCTACTTCGCTCATTAGAGTGTTTACTAGATCTTTTAAGTTCATATTTTTTTCTTTTAATCTTTCATTTTCTCGTTTCAAAGTAATACTATCAGAAAAAGGTACCTCACTGGATTCACCTTGAAGTCCCATGAAGCATATTTGAGCCAGTTCATCGTTTGCATCTATTTCCACTTTGGATTCTTCATCATCACTCCATGTTAGAAATGCTTTGTGCTTTTTGAACTCCTTATTGCCTTGCTTTCCTTTGTTCTTGAGTTGGAAACAATCCTTTTTAAAGTGACCTGGTCGTCCACACTCGAAACAAGTTTCCTCGGTTGGCTTGGCTTTGTATTTGTTTGCGTTGAATGTATTTTTCCTTTGATTCTTCCTTTGAAGTAGTCCCTTAAGTCTCCTTGATATCATGGCTATTTCATCATCCGAGTTATTTTTGAGTTCTTCTTTAATTCCTGCATTTAGAGCTAGTACTTTCTTTCGAGGAACTTCTTCCTTGTCATCATATATTTTTAATTGGTGTTCATATTCTTCTAGTTCACCAAAGAGAGTTAATGTATCCATAGAAGAAATATTGATGGAGTCCTGAAGAGTAGTAATTTTAGATGCAAACCTTTTGGGCATAGCCAGAAGTAGCTTACAATTGATTTCGCTTTGTGGAATTGTCTTGTCGAGTAGCTTCAAGGAGTTTATAAGTACCAAAAATCGTGCTTGAGCCATTTTGATCGTTTCGTCTCTTTCCAGTTTGAACATTTCGTAGTCATGCATGAGCATACTTAGCTTGACTTCTCATACTTTGGACGTTCCTTTGTGACTTACCACTAGGGTATCCCAAATCTCCTTTGATGTGTTGCATGAAGAAACTTTATCTATTTCAGATTGCACCATGCCGTTGAGGAGAGTGTTCATTGCTTTTAAATCGTATGACACCATGTATGTTTCGGTTGAGTCAATCTCGAGTAGAGTTTTTGGAGTACCATCATCTTTCCTTGGGATTACCGGTCCATTCTCTACCACCCACCATTCCCATGGGTCTCGCTTGAGATATATCCTCATCCGAAATTTCCAGAAGTTATAGTTCTCAGTTCCAAAGAGTAGTGGAGGTCGGTTGGTTGATTGACCATCATGATGAGCACTTCCAAGTTGTGCCATGTCAGAATCTTTCCCTACAAGTCATCTTTAAGACCAAGATAAGTAGAGCCAAGCTCTGATACCAAATGAAATTTAAATAGGCACACTTAGAAGGGGGGTTGAATAAGTGTAGGCACAAACTATGTCCAATTTTTCTTTCGTATCAAAAAATCCTTTGGATGTTTAATGCAGCAAGCTGGATTACCAAATCAGGATATTATTGAGTTAACCAGTTTTACTGATATATATAGAATGCAGGCTGCTGGATAAATAACAAGATATTCAAGCACAGAAAGCACAAACACCAGAATTTTTACGTGGTTCAACTATTACCCTCTAGAATAGTAGCCTAATCCACGTCCAATACCAACTAGTATTGGAGACTCACTTTTATTAAACTCTTTCAATTAGAATACAAGTTCTAGCAATTTGAACACCTTTGTTCCCTGTGCACCTATGCACTCTTAAGCACCTATGCTTCCTTTAAACTTGACTGTAATAATTTGCCAATTCAAAACAGAATTACATGTAATATTGATTGAGATTGAAAAAGTAAAATACATATTAGAGGTCTAATGATCAAGCAATATATTACTCACCAACTCAAGGCTCTAGTATGGAATGAAATGATATGCAAGAAGAATATTACCAGAATATATTCTTTATGTTCTTCGTAGCTGCAACTCTGTTCTTAATGCAATCAATGTCTGTCTCAGTGAAAAATAATTTCGTAGCTTGTATGCTATATCGTGCTGTGTATGTTTTTCGTGTTTGAATATGTTAACGAGTTCTGTTTATATAGACCTCTCGAGAATATTTCTGTTGCACAGATTTGATGCTATAATATGCACGTTTAAAACAACTTAGCACAAATCTTGCGGTCTATGTCAATCATGATATACTCAGCTTGATTTCCATTTCCATTATCTGAGATATCACGCTGTCAATATTTTTAAGACTAATTGATTTAGGCCTGTCCCAATTTCTAAAAAGTCGAAAATCAACACTTTATATTACCATACACATTTACAAGCAAGTTTCCATATTTCTCAATATATATTGGACCGTTAGACCCAACCAATTAGATTTCCCAAATCATGGCTCATGATTCCTGTACCGCATATGGTAATCAATCAACTTGATTTCTTAATTACTTGCCTAGAATTAAGACCCCTAATTTATGACGCATAGTTTGTGTAGCACGATTTATGATGCAAGATCTATGATGTCATGATTTGTGCTTACCATAATTATCTGCTGGCCGGTGTCCATATGTATTGGACCGTTGGAGATAACCAATTAGATTCCTTGAATTGTAATGCAAGACTCCTGCTATCCCATTGTTGTCTTAACCGTGATCTTAGATTGATAGAGAGATTAAATGCATAATTTATGAAAATTTATCTACCCCATTTCATGCTCTACCTTGTGAGTCTATTCAACAGGATTTGATTCCTTATGTTGAGCAAATTTGGCCATGCATATTATTAATCATGCAACATCAAATATGAATGCAAGTATATGTATGTAATGCGCATGTCCTAGAGCCTTATTTTGCAAAGTAATAAATGCTAAGATCTTACATATATTCCTAAGACTCAATTTAGCTTTTGTTTCTTCAAAGGCATCTTGACTTTGGACCTTCTTCCTTGATGTTCCTGAAATGTTATATAACAGAATTAGTGAACTAATATGGTCATCATCAAAACATAGAGTGTGACATAAGTCAACATGATTTATTAACGTGGATAATCTATACTTAAGGCAAGTTCCCTAAACTTACTCCAATTATTATTGAGCAAGTTTCTAAACCTATCTTAATATTGAGCAAGTATCCTACCTTTACATTTCCTTTATGCAATGGACACGAGTAAAAAAGTTTCAGATTTATATTATTATTGTACTAGATTATAAACCCTATTGTTATATATGTTATATCCGATCATTGATTGTCAACATGGTACTATATTGTAATTCATATATATATATATATATATATATATATATATATATATATATATATATATGTACACACACACACCTATTGATCCCAGTATGTATACGATAACAAAGAGTCGTCTAAGCTATTTGACCAGCTAGACACAAATTTAGAAATATCGTTGAATATGATAAAACCTTTTTGTATCCAATCAAACTGTTTTGGTTCGGATTCCAAACTAAGTATGAACATCCCCAACATGGGAAAACTTTTGTGCGCCTGAGGCGGATATGATGAACGAGAATATCGTTCTGGTATGTAGTATTGATCAATACAGGGCACATTAGGTAGATCACCCTCGTGCCCGTAAGTTATGACGGTTTGCGGATGAAGTTCTACCAAAGCTTAGCGAAAATGAAAAACAATGTTCATAGTATGTCACCTTAACCTTATTTATAGTCAGTACGTAGTTTCCAAAATTTGGCAGAGAGTTGTTATGTTATTATTATCGGTTCAGATTACTTCACAACTATTGATTCGTTGTAGAAGGGTAGTACAAAGAAAACATTTAATTCTTTCAGCTAATATTTATAATTGTTGTTACTTGCTAGGCACTCAAATGCTCATCACTGCTTAATTTAAATGTTTTTAGTTAAGTATGATCAACTAGAGGGCTCTGCCAGGAACAAAGGGAAAGGAAAGCTAGCAGATTAAGTTTGTGTTATCTTATGTAATAGGTAGACATAAATAAGTTGATGATATTTATTATCTATCATGTAATGAATTGTGTTGAAGGTCGCGTACCTGGGATTTAGACAACTCTGATATGCAAATTAAGTTTGATATTTATGACAATATTATTATTTCCACTCATAGAAATGGTATCGTAAAGCACTGAGTTCGGGTTTCAAGTATCTAAATTTGGGGGTGTTACAGTTCGTGTGCGCCAAACTATTTCCATCCACTCACATGTCAGATGTGACGAAGGAGAAGGCTTTGTTGTTATATGCCATTGTCCAAGACTTCATCATAGATGTGGGGGCTATTATCAATTTTTCCATCCGCTGGTGGCTTGCCACACCCATCGCTCATTTGTGGGCTGTGTAGACAGGCCGAAGTTTGATGGTCCGATGATGAGACCACCTAGATGCCGCTTCAGACGTTAGATTCGAGAATGATTGCGAGGTATACGGTGTGGCCTGAAGGCGAGTCACATCCTCGAGGGGTTGGTTTTGTATTCCCATCAGCCTCAGAAGATGAGGCTGACGCTGAAGACACCTCGGATGATGACAAGTTTCATGAGGATACAACGATGGGAGATCAAGGAACCAAGGCGGAACCATACCTCGAAATCATATCTAGCCCTCAATTCCTGAACCTTCAACAACAAGTGGATGAGCACAACAAGGAGGTACAAAGAGAAATGCGGAGACTTGTAGCGAGGCAGGACCACATGTTTGAGGCCATGAATATGTCTTTCGCCTCATTAAATACGACACTCCAGAGCTTCAATCCCAGTGCACAATTCCTATACCAGCAGCCAGCCCCAATGCCAAAGTTTCCACCAAGTGACTCCGATGAAGAAGAACACCTACCACCACCCCAGGCTTAAGCGATTACAGGGAAGTCCTCACATATTTATTGCAATATCTATACAATGAGGGCATTGTAATTTTTAAGTTTGGGAGATTTAGTTTCATGTTTGTATATTTAATTTCATTAGCTAGGTTGGCATATGTTAGTTCATTGTTTAGTGTTAGGATTATTAAATGTTGCATTCATGTAATCATGTAGTTGCATAGTAGCTTAGGAGCATAAATAGTTTTTATCTATTTTTGCAATTATGTTATGTTTACCATATAAAAAAAAAGAAAAAAATAAAAAACATTTAGTTAAGCATTGTGTTATATTGCATATGTCCAGTAGTTGTTGTAGTTCATTTTATTTTGGCCAATGATGAGATTAGGATTAAGTAGACAAATACAATACCCAATATTAGAACTATGATGTAATTTTGAGTTATGAATTGAATCTTTTGCATGTTTGACACTGGTATGAAAAGGTTTGCACATCAATAACACTTATGTGAATTGATTAGTTCAAATTGATACATAAGGATTTTCTAAAGGAATATACTAGTTAAAATGAAAGAAGGACAAGGATAGGTAGTAAAGACGATGAATTAGGCAAAAACCTAAGTTTGGAGAAAAAAGTGGGGTATATAAGCTTCAGTTAAAAAAATAAATATAAAAAAAATATCTAGTTGTGTCTTGTGGTGGGTTGAGAAGAAATGTGTAACATACTCCCCATAAACACAGACGTGAGATGGAGCGTAAAACACACTCACCAACCATCTATTTAAAAAAAAGACTGGAAATAAGAGCAAAGAGCCCCCGTGAATGAAAAAGAAAGTATGAGTACCCTATTCGGACCCCTAATCTTTGTGAATGTTTGATTTTATTTGGATTTTTCCTGTTTTTGAAATTTTTGAGTTTACACTGTATGATGTCTTCTAAGAGATTTGTTATGTATTAAATTTTCAATTGCATCAATTAGCATGAATGTTGAGCACACACACACACACACACACACACTATACCAGTAATAATAGTTTAAGATTTGAGGATTGATAAGAAGTTATTGACTGGTTTTGATATTAAGTGTTGTAGTATTTACTTGATTTCTCTGAGGCCGGAGGAATAATTTCGAGTATATGATCACTATTGAATTAGTAGGCATATAGGTTAGATGCATTAAATATTATTGCATTGCATTGCTTAGCATGATAGTTTATTTTGTGCTCGAGGACTAGCACGTTTTAAGTTTAGGGGATTTTGATAAGTGGGTTGTATACCCACGAATCGGTTCCTAATTCGAACTTAATTGGTGTTAATTCATTAATTTTATTGTTTATTTTTACTTGTTTATTGTTATTGTGTGTGTATGTTTGGTGGTGTGGCTAGTGATTAAAAAGAATGCAATTGTGGCAAAAATTTAGCAAGTTTAGAGCTAAAACAAGATCAGCTAGCAGAAGCCTACCCCCGCCGTGGCGGGCCTTTTTATGCCTTACACCCCCGCCGGGGCGAGGGGTCTTGAACTCAGATAACAGGAGCCAAGCCCGTCGGGGCGGGCCCTTTCCAAGCTAATACCCTCGCTGTGGCGGGGGGTACGAGACAGAGAAGTCTCCTAGTTGTTCTATAATGCTGCAAATGTGGAGTTTGAATGATGGAAATGGATTGGGATTCATATTGGCATGGAATTATAATCAGATGACGTGTCTAATCATTTAATTAACAATAAGGAACAATATCAAAGCATACAACACAAGGGATTAATAGAGCTAGAGGACAAATTTTGGAGCAAGCATTGGAATGAAGATAATTGATGAATTTTCATATCAATTGCAGATTAAGGCTAAAATGAAGGGTGTTCTGAATTTATTCTTCATCTCTAGTTTTATATTTGTAATGGGAAGGATGTTATCTTTGATTAATTCAGTTTTTAATTCCATGATGGTGAACTAAATTACTTTTTAGGCTTATGACGGATCTTTAAGTGGAACAATGGTTATGTAATCTTTGATTTTCAGTTTAATAAGCTATTCCTCAGTTTATCTATATTAATTTTTGCTTGAATTTATGAATTGCCTGATCAACAATTCTTTGTGGACTTGTATGGATTCGAGAGAGGAAGTACGAGTTTAGACTTAGTTAATACAACATGTGCTCTTTAATTTTGTGAATGAATAGAATCTTGATGAATGTTAGGGTAGAGATATGCTTGACATCGCATGTAATCCGATAAAGAACTTGAACTTAAACCTTCTTTAATTGTAATTCACATAGAGATATAGAGAGTTAGTTGATTAAGGTGTTTAACTTAATTCTATCTAATTTGTGGATTTGAGTTAATACGGTATTAGTGCATCGAGAGGTGGCTTGTTCTACTTATGTGTTCTTGATTAATAAACTGGGAGAGTGAATTAAACTGAAATAAGGTGTAATAATCAGAGTGATGCTTAGAGTGAAGTCGTAAGCCTAATTCTCCAATATTTGTTTGAAAATTTAGTTTTTAGGGTTTGTTGATTGTTTGGTAATTTTAATATTTTTAATTACAAACTTGAATTTGGTTAGTTTAAAAAAATTTGGATTAATAGGAAATTGGTATTTGTGAGAGTTAATTTCTTGCTAGTCTCTGTGGGAACGATACTTAATTTATCACTTTATTACTTGTTGACCACATATACTTGCGTGTTATGTATAATTAGATTTCACCCAATAGCCAACCCAAATGGGAAGGGTTTCAATGCTAGTCGGAAATGTGCTTATCATGCTGGAGCTCCAGGTCATGATACTCGGGATTACTGGGCCTTGAAACACAAGATCCAGGATTTAATTGACAATGGTGAGATCGTGGTAGCTACACCCGACCAACCCTATGTGCAAGACAACCCTCTTCCTCAACACAAAGAAGAAGAGGCTAACATGATTAATTGGAGTAATGGACAGACTTCCCATTCCATTGGTGGATCTTTCCAAACCAGCAAGGATAATGATGACAAGTGGGACTATGCAAAGTTCCAGTTTAAGATGGAACGAAATATGAATGCTCTGCGCGAACAACTCAACCAATTCGCAGAACTGGTGGTCCATCAGCACCAAGTCACACGTCAATTATTCAGCCAGGAGTATGCTAGTCTCCTTCCTCTTGTTACTAATACTCTAACGCGCGCTCCAGAAAATGAAACACTGGATGATAAAATTGCAAAAAGAGCATATGCCAAAGTCCGTCAGGACTTAGCCAATCAAAGGGAATTTACATACCTAGGCCAACCGATGGAAGAGATATTTCAGATGCTAGTAAATGAAGGAAGAATCACAGCTCTGTTACCTCCAATCCGCCCACGTTCAAGACGGTTTGATTTAAATTGAGAGAGTCAATACCACTCCCACTCTCGCAGTCACAACACAGAAGAATGCTAGGCACTCCGCCACCTTATTCAGAACTTAATTGACAGCGGTGTCCTGCATCTGGCAGACGATAACACTATTTTACTAGAGAGTGGGGATGCATTTCCTACAAAGTGGAAGGAAGTCGTAGCAGTCATATCTTCTGAGACAAATTCAACTACCCCCTCACATATAATTTAACCTATTCAGCTCAAGGGCATTGAAATTCCCTTGAAAGTGGTTGCGCCAGAGCCAATCATTTTACCATTCAGACCACAATATCATGTTGTCAGCCTACAGAATGTCCCACGGAATTATGGAGAGGTTGAAGGATCCACATCCCACACAACTGCTGAAGTGTCGAAAGAGAATCCACTGAATCTTCCCCAACGGGTGATAAAGCCTACCATCAAGTCAAATGGGAAAGTGCCCATGGAGAAAATCAACGAATTCCTCTGTACTATGGGACATAATGAAGCCAAGGTGGTTTCAAGCTTAAGAGAAGCTCCACAACAAATTTCTATACTGGACTTGGTTTTTTCTTTCGAAGATCACAGGAAGGTCTTGCTCAGGGTTTTGGAAGAAGTCCAATTGCCTAAGTCAGTAGATGTTGAAAAATTCCAACATCTGGTGTGACGCCCCCAAAATAGGTATACATAACCTATATTGGGTTGCCGGATACATGGTACATAAATTCAAATACAACTTAATTATACAACAGTCGTGTAAAATATGGCAAAACACAGCTGAGAGTTTAAACAAGAATATTGTCATCTAGACAATATCCACACTCAATGGTGTCCTCATTACAATTATTATCACATTATTCCGTAGAATAGTGATGACTACTAAAGCCATTTATCCTGGACCATCACTCCATTTCCCGACTAGTCCCGGCTGCGTTCTCATTTCCTGAAGAGAACAGTGAAAGAAAGGGTGAGCTCAACTAGTCCAGTAAGTAATATTATGACTAAGATAATGCAAAATAAATTATCCTTAGCCTTCAATAGTATAACAACTGATAGAATATAATAAATAACAAGTTTTAGATCAACAACTGCAGCGGAATAAGCAATTCATTAGAAGAGTCAAGTAGAGCATAAAATCTACCATCTTCTATGATTTAGAAAGTTTTTCATCAACTTTATCGCTGAGACTCAGCTTAATAAATAAAATCAAATCATCCCTGCACCACGGCCAAGGATATTCATGTAATCATCAATGGTCATGATTATACCGAATAATCCCTGGTCATAATCATACCAAAAACTATCCATCAATGAACTACAGGCCAATGAGGACTTTCACCACATCATTCGTCACATTATGGTCATGATTATACCGAATAATCCCTGGTCATAATCCTACAAAGTCCATCTCTGCACGTAAGCCAAAGATGACTTTCATCACAATATAAGTATGAGGATAATGACAATGACAAAATAATTCAATAAAACAAGTTCAAGGATAAATTTTAAAGATTTATAATTTAATTTATCCAGAAATCAATAACGTCCAAAATGTCAACATGATACTGATTTGTAGAGTAAAATTCAAGAATAATATTCATGTACCAAAAATAATTTGGACAGAAAAGAAATATATTTTTCGAGTAAATAGTATCCCGTGAATAGTACTTCGAGAATAATACCTCGTGAATAGTATCCCGACATGAAAAGTACCCCAAAAACCCGAGTGAATAATATTCGGGTGAATAGTAATTTAGGTGAATAATAATCTATGAATAGTAACTCGTGAATAGTACTCTGACACGAAAAGTGCCCCGAATACCCGAGTGAATAATACTAGAGTGAATAGTAACCGCGTAAATAGTAACCCGTGAATAGTAACTCATAAATAAAATACCAAATAAAATGGTATTTCATGACGAGTACAAAAGAAATGATATCTCATACGAGTATCATAGAATGTACGAAACTGCAAATGGATTTTCATCAGCCATGCGGTAATCCACGTAGACAGATCATTTCCACAATTTAATAAAGAATGAATACGAAGGATCATTCACCATGCATGCGGTAATCCATATAGACAGGTTATTCCAATAGAATAATAAAGAATGGAACCAGGTCATGCGTAATCTGTACAGACAGGATATTCCAACAGAATAATAAAGAACGGAACCAGGTCATGCGTAATCCGCACAGACAACATATTCCAACAGAATAATAAAGAATAGAACCAGGACATACGTAATCCACACAGACAGGATATTCCAACAGAATAATAAAGAATGGAATAACAGAAGAATTTTACCACGTATGCGGTACTTCGCATAGACAGGTTATTCCAACATAATAAAAAAGAATGGAATAACAGAAGCTCTCTTCATGAATACGAAAGAAATAATACCCCTTACCTCAAAAGAATACTGGATACTGGAATAGTGAGGTAGCAAACTTCTCTTCTTCTTTCTCTCTATAATTTCTCTCTATAATAATTGCTCTATAGCTTTAGTGAATTGGTGAGAAATGAAGGAAGAATGAGCTTCTATTTATAAAAAAATATAGTTTTGATAATTGCACGTTTTGGGGCTTGAAATATTACAGTATAATACCTTCCTCTTTTCCTTCATTTTTAATTTAGTCCTGCAAGTATTATCAAACTTGCACCACCTCCCCTAATATTAAATCATGTGAATCAATAGTAAAATCATGTGCTCAATAGTATAATCATGTGAAAAAATGAATTACAGTATAGTACCTCCATCTATACCTCTATTTTTAACTTAGTCATGCAAGTATTATCAATCTTGCACCACCACCCCTAATAGTACAAGAATGTGAATCAATAGTACACACATGTGAACAAATAGTTATAAGCATGTGAATTAATAGCAATTAATTGCTCATTTATCCGGTTAATTACCCGATTGGTCAATATAACCTACAGACATCAATTATTATCGAAATAAATGTCGATTTCCACTAACACTAATAATTCTCACACAATGGAACTATCAATTTCATCTTTAATCAACACGAACTTATTCATCATTAATATTATAACTCACAATATTTAACAACTAGGTCATTCCCATGAAAGAGGGGGCTTTTCGATAAGGATTTCTCCCTATTGGCACACAATTATATTATCTAACCTCTCCTTGACAGAACTTCTAGACATTGTCAATATTGCAAATAATAATATCAATAACTTTGTCGTCTCAATTATTAATTTCATAATATAACATATTATGCAGATGATACTGTGACAATAATTGAATCAATAATATGAGGGATATGATGCAGCAATTACTATAGCAATAATTGAGTATAACTGAGTGACTTATCACGTAAGCATCAATAATCAATACCGTGTGCTACTATGCAACCACACGTATTACTGTACTTTTACTACCGAGTAGTTCAACAGTTTTAATGGTAACACTTTCGCCGTTATTTTTATAAAAAGATAATTCTGTCGTTTTCTAAATACGACAATACTTTTGTTGTGGGGTCCACCAATGATTGTGCCGTCGTACGGATATTCCCGATAAAAACAATATTCCCCGACCAATCGAATATTATATAACAACTTGCATACTTTGTAAAATTTATAAATACTACCCACAACTATAACACTATCTCAAATCCACACAATAATATTAAAATAAATATTTTGAGAAAATTAAATCTTTGTTAATAAAATTTGGAGTCTTACATCTGGTAGATCATATTTTTAACAACAATGTGATATCATTGACTGACGATGATATACCTCCCGAAGGGACGGGCCATTGCAAGCCGTTTCACATAGCAGTAATGTCCTCCGGATACGTGGTCGTAGGAGTATTGATCGATGGAGGATCATCCTTGAATATCTGTCCTTATGCCACTTTAGAGAAGATGAATATCAATGTCAAGAGAATCCGAAGCAGTCATACGGTTATCAAAGCTTGTGACGGATCCCTACGAAATGCTGTCGGAGAGATTGAACTACCTGTGGAGATTGGTTCACATACATTCAATGTATCCTTTCATGTGCTTAGAATAGCTACAAGATACAACTTGCTCTTAGGGAGACCGTGGATTCATATGGCTGGAGCCGTCCCGTCCACCCTACATCAGTAACTTAAATACATCATTAACTACAACCTAGTCACTGTTAATGCTGAGTTAGAATGTCCTAAATAAGGTGACATCCCACTCATTAGTTTTAATGAAGTTGAGCCTGTTAGCTTTCATGCCCTGGAGGTGAGCAACACTCACTACCATCCCATTGGGGTGCCACCTCTAATACCTAGAGTTTCTGCCGAGGTAATGTCGGCAGGTCAAGAAATGATTTCTTTGGGCTTTAAACCTAGACAAGGGTTGGGCAAAGACCATCAGAGCATCAATCGCCTAATTCAAGTTCCCAATCAAATAGGGACTACTGAACAAGGCTATTCTGCTGGCTCAAGTCACAGTAATCCTCATAAGCACAAATAGGTTCCTTCATCCTTAGCCACACAGTGATTGCTCAAACCTACAGAGGCTGAGCCTGTACAGACTTTAGTAAAGGTTCTTGCACATGTAATGACTATATTATTTCCTAAGCCGATACCAGTCAAAGGAAAAGAATTCTTGATACCAGATCCAGAGGCGGAAGAAGAGGACCAGAAGCGCAAGCAGAAAATTATGAGGCGCTTATCAAACATTTGCATCATAGTTCACATGAACAGTACAAACAGGGTCACTCCCAGACGATGATTGTCCAGATATCATGGTCATCATTCGGGAGAAGGAGGACGATAACAGCCCCTTCATTACTGCTGTCCATCAGGACGTCACCCTCGATAATTGGAGCAGCACTCCTTGCATTTGTCGACAATGGTAAAAAGGGTAGAAACTCCCTCTGCCCTATAGATATAAATAACTGCTTACTTTTTTGTACAGTATTAGCAGTTGTTTTGTCATTGCGTGTTAACACTTTGTATGATTAAACAGTTTCACATATTAAGTGAAAGCAAATTTTATTTCAGGACTCTGAACTTAGATGTACATATACTTGCTGATGAGGTGCCTTTTCTCTATAAGGATTGTAACTTTGACGAAAAGTTGGACTCAGACTTGATGGAAATACAAGAGGACATTGAGATACCTCAGCAGATCAAAGAATCAGTTGAAGACAAACCCAAACCAATCCTTGATCAAACCCTTCATTCAATCTCGGAACCTTAGAAAGCCCTAAACTAATCCTGATTGGTTCGGACCTTACTTCAAACCAAAGGAATGACATGGTTACACTATTAACCCAATTCCAGGATGTATTTGCATGGTCTCATGAAGACATGGTGGGTTTGTCCACTAACATAGTCCTTCATCGCCTCCCCATCAAAGTGGGATTCAAGCCAGTCAAGCAAAAGCTCAGACGTTTAAAACCTGAGTGGATTTTAAAGGTTAAAGAAGAAATTGTAAAATAATTTCAAGCAGACATCATGATGGTGTCCACATACCCTGAATAGCTATCCAACATAGTCCCCGTGCCTAAACTAGGAGGAAAGATACAAGTTTGTGTGAATTACCGGGATCTAAATAAAGCTTGCCTTAAAGATAGCTTTCCTGTACCATTTATCCACATTCTCATTGACAATACTGCTCAATATGACATGTACTCCTTTGTTGATTGCTTCGCGGGGTACCATCAAATCAGGGTTGCTGAAGAGGATCGTGAGAAAACTGCATTCATCATGCCTTAGGGAACCTTTTGCTACAGACAGTTGTCATTCGGCCTCATCAATGCCGGAGCTACCTACCAACGAGTCATGATGGCTCTTTTCCACGATTTAATGCACAAGGAGATAAAGATCTATCTGGATGACATCATTGTCAAGTCCCGAAGGGAGGAAGACCACTTAGACCATCTCAGAAAGTTCTTCAACAGGTTGCATAAGTACAACTTAAAGTTGAATCCAGCCAAGTGCGCCTTTGGCGCCAAATCAGGTAAGTTGCTAGGTTTCCTAGTCAGCCACAAAGGGATTGAGCTGGATCCCACCAAAATCTAGGCCATTACAGAAATGCCCATTCCTTAGATAGAGAAGGAAATACAGGGATTTTTGGAAAGAATCAATTTCATTAGCAGATTCATATCCCAACTCACAACAACATGTGAGCCTATCTTCAAGTTGTTAAGGAAGAACTCCTCCATGAAATGGAATGATGAGTGCCAGAAAGCCTTCCTTACAATCAAAGAACAGTTGGTCAGCGCTCCGATTTTGGTACCACCCAGGGAGGATGTTCCCCTATTTATGTACCTATCCATTAATGATAATGCCATGGGCTTCATGCTGGGACAGAAAAACGATAGAGGCCAAGAGCGAGCTATCTACTACCTCGGCAAAAGATTCAGCAGCAGTGAACACAAGTACACTCTGATTGAGAAGACTTGTTGTGCTTTAGCATGGGCTTCCATGAGGTTACAGCATTACCTCCATGGTCACACAACCCATCTTATATCCGGTGCGGATCCTCTCAAGTACATGTTCAGTATACCCATGTTGAATTGCCGACTGTCCAGATGGTAGTTGATCCTACAATAATTTGACATCATTTACGTGACGCAAAAGTCTATCAAAGGTCAAGGAATTACGGATCAACTGGTCGCCGCACATTCAAGGGATTTCACCCTTGGAAACATACTTCCCCGATGATGGGGTAATGACAGTTCAGCAACACCATCAGCACGATGCATACCAAACATGGAAGATGTATTTTGATGGAGCTGTAAACAAAAGGTTCTGGGGCTGGAACAGTTCTAGTATCCGTTACGGGGAGCAGTATCCCGTCGTCGTCAAATTGTAGTTTGCCAACACCAACAATACAGCTGAGTATGAAGGATGTATCATGGGGCTAAAACTTGCACAATCAATGGGCATCAGATGGTTAACTGTCTTTGGAGATTCTGAGTTGGTAATCAGACAAACCACATAAATCTATCATACCAAAGGTCTATATTTGCTGCCTTACCATCGGCAGGTTCTACATATGATTTTGGAGTTTGAAGAAATATCCTTCTTCCACATTCCTCGGAATAAGAATGATTTTGCGGATGCGCTAGCAACCTTGGCCTCCTTGATCAACATACTTGACAAGGAAAACATGCCAACCCTCACATTTGCCCAACAAAAGGCACCAGCCTATGGGAATTACATTGGAGAAGTATCGAATGAGCTACCTCCCATCCAACATCCTTGGTATCATAATATCAAGGAGTACTTACAAGATGGATCTACACTCGCTGAGGCGAGCCCGACTGAAAGAAGGCAGATCCATTGACTGGCTATGAAATTTTACCTGAGCGGAGATGCACCCTACAAAAGAGATGCAGGACTAGGTCTCCTCAGATGTCTAGACAAGGACCAAACTCAGAGGCTCATGGATGAAATCCATGGTGGAGTATGTGTCCCACACATGAGCGCCCTACTTGTAAAGAAGATCCTAAGAACAGTGCATTATTGGCTCTCTCTCAAGGCTGACTGTGTTGATCACGTCAAGAGATATTATTAATGCCAAATTCATGGGAATGCTATCCACGCCCCTCCAAGAGAACTCCACAATATGAGTTCACCCTGGCCCTTCTCAATGTGGGGAGTGGACGTTATCAGGCCCATCGAGCCCAAAGCCAGTAATGGGCATCGGTTTATTTTCACCATGATCGACTACTTCACCAAGTGGGTAGAAGCAGCCTCCTTCCCCAGGGTTACAAAAATAGTCATCATTGTTTTCATCAGAAATATTGTCATTTGTCGATATAGACAACTAGAGGTAATTGTGTCGGTCAATGCTAAGAACCTCAACAACAAAATGATGGAGGAGTTGTGTAGTAAATTCCACATCAAATATCTCAACTCCGTCATCTACCATCCAAAGATGAATGGTGTTGTTGAAGTGGCTAACAAAAACATTAAAAAGATCATGCAAAAGATGTCTGCAATTCACAAAGGATGGCCTGACTTATTACCTCTGACTCTGTTAGCCTACAGAACATCAATGCGCACTTTCACTAGGGCAACCCCCTACTTATTAACCTATGGGATGGAAGTAGTGCTCCCCATAGAAGTGGAAATAGAATCCCTCCGAGTGTTGATAGACGCTCCGCTGGATGAAGACCAATGGTTACAAGATAGGTATCACCAATTGTCTTTAATAGACAAAAGGCGAATTGATGCTATTTTCCATGGTCAGTTATACCAACAAAGGCTTTCCAGATCCTACAACAGAAAAGTCCGACTACGGTAGTTAAAACAACAGGACTTGGTTTGGAAGAAGATCATTGACAACCAAGATCAGTCTAAAGGAAAATTCGCCCCAAACTGGGAAGGCCCATTTGTTGTCAAGGACGTATTGATACCATCAAGCAAACATCTAGGTTATTGGATCACCAGATCCCCTGTCATTTCAGGTTTTCTAACCTTTCACTACATACAACTTTTCTTCACGCTCATTTGCCCCATCAAGGACAAACGCCCTTTCCCAACCAGCAACCTAGTTTTGGATCAGTAGATCCTTCACACAACTTTGCCTTCAAAACTTTTCACACCCGTAGTTTTGTCCCATCAGAGATTAAAAATTTTCACACCTGTAGTTTGTCCTGTACATAGGATCAAACTTTACCCCCCGCAATTTGTCCTAAACATGGGATCAAACTTTTCATTCGCTACAAACCGCCTTGTACATGGGGCGAACTACGCCGACCTGATCTCCTTGTTACACAAGAGTACACAGGCAGTCATTTTATATGGTTCGGTCTCAATAAAACAAAAACAACAAAATAATTTCTACACCCTTCTCACTACAAAAATAAAAACATCTCTACACCCGTTTTCTATAAACATCGTTGAACCTCTTCACACCAGGTTCTAACTACGCATACCTGATCTGCTCTTCAATAGGAGTACGTAGGCAGCCATTCATGGTTCGGTCTTGTAACAACCCAATATTTTTTATAAAAATTAAATCATAAATTTTGCGTATAAATTTTTTATTTTTTTTAATTTAAGGATGAGGATTTGTACAAATAATGTGTGTATGTAATTATGTAATAGATAAAAATATATTTATTACATGAATGTTTACAAATAATTTTTATTTTAGAATTATTGACTATTATAAAGTTTATTCTTTTAATAATTAATTTTATAGTGAAAATATTTTTATTAATTATTTTTCATGAAAACACGATTATTATATTATTTAAATAATATATGAAATGATTATAGAATTATTATAATAATTATTTATTTTATTATATGAATTTATGTTAGAATAATTAAGTTATTTATTTTAACTTAATTATTAATGGTATATAAGTCAGATAAATCAGATATGGAATCCAAACCCTAATTTTGGATTTTGATCAAGGAATGAGAATAAAAATATTATATTAATTATATTTTGATTTTTCAGTGCTATACTTACGTAGGGTATGTGTGTATAGAAAATGGTTGGTCAATTATGGTGTTTAATGTCAAAACCCTAGCATTAATTTATTTCACCCTATTTTGAAGTTCAGATGGGAGATTCAAGACTATGTTATGCGAATTATTTGTGTATTATATAATTCTATGATTAATTAGGTAAACCCTAATTAATAGTTAGAAATATTAAATTTCTAGAAATCCTAATAATTATATTAGAAACCATAATATTTAAATTATAATTAAACCCTAGTTCAAGCAGTTAAACCTTAATTCAAGAGTCAAATGCAAGCTTAAGACTGTTATGTAATCATTTTAATGTGTGTAATGACTGGTATTAAAGATATTAACCCTAATTAGGGAGAATCTTAATTATTTTCAAAACCCTAAATTTTAAAAAGGTATAAATCCTTATTATTTTTATATAAATTATAAACCCTAAATTTGTTAATTGTGAACCCTATCTGCTAATTAAGCAAGTTTAATGATAATTAGTGCACTTTAAACCCTAATGTTCATGTATGATGTAATTAGTAAACAAAATCTAATTAGGGATTTCTATATTGTATTATTAGAAACTAATTTTCATTTTTGGAAGCTAAATTGTTATTTATTTTTTCCTAATTTTGGAAATCCTAGAATTTTAGCTCCTAAACCCTAAGAATGCTCCAAACCCTAAATCCACCCAAACCCTAAACCCTAAGAGTTTGCAACTAATGGAAATTCTAGAAATAAAAGTGAAATGACTATTATACCCTTAATACATTATTAGAGGAAACTTGTAAATCTTGTCATATATTTTGTTGGTGAGCAACTACACCTACTCCATGTGCCTTAAATCACAATAATTCAGCCACATTGACAGCCATGTGCATTGCATTATCATTTATATAGATTAAAATTAAGAAAAAAAAGTCTCACTTTCCATTTTATTTTGTCCAAGCTCCTTCCCTCTCTATATTTATGGATCTTAGAGTGAGAGAGTGTGAAAAACCAAGCCATGATCAATTTCTAGCAATCCAATAACAGATCACAGTGGTCAGATTCAAAAAAAAAAATCAAAGCTCAAAATGGTAAGAACCCTAATTCTAGAAAATTCATGATCTAGTGTTAGATGTTAGGATTTGTTGTTTAGATATGTGCTAGAGGGTGTCACTTGATGATCTGGGTGGTCAAAACCTAGATCCATATCATTTTGATGCTCGAATTTGATGATTTTTGAAATCTGGAAAAAGTTAAAAAATGTTGTCTGACAGTCATATGTTAGGACTTCTAGATCTCTGTGTGTTAATTGTTTTATGTGTTTTATGTTTTTAATCTATTCTATGGCATGAGGACTACACATCTATAGTTTTATATTACTCAGATCATGAATATGTTGAGAGATACAAGCGGTCAAACCCCGTTGACCGTTCATGGAAATCCTTTCTGGGTAACCCAGAATTTTCCAGGTGGTCTGACAAGATTTTCGAAGTCCTTGATCTTGCTGTATGTTTGTGTTTTGATCAAGTTGTTGTTTTATTGTTGTAGCCTGACATGTCGACTGCATATTAAAGTCACTATCTAGCTTAGATCGTAACCGTACTGAAAGATAAGTAGGGTCAAACTACCATTGACCATCTGGCAGTATGAAGTTCTGGGTAACCCAGAATCTTCAAGAAATATTTTCTGACTAGAACTTTGACCGGTCTAGATCGCTCATATTTGTTGTTGTTATGATGCTTCAATGTTATAAAACTGTACTTTGACATGGGTTCTACAAGATTCAAGCGTTAGGTTTCACAAAACAAATACAGAAATCAAGTTATAATGATCTAGATCTAGCACCATCGTCTGTTCTTCATTTTCTGGAAAACCCAGAAATGAAGAACATCGTTGTCAGAATGTTTGAGGGCTTGGATCTCTTTGATATGTGGTAGTATGGCCAGGAACTTGGTGTATAGTTGTAGTGTTGCACTTATTCTACAATTGTAACACTTTAGTAAGTCCAGAAAACATTTGGATTATAGTTTAAAAATCGGTCAAAATAGCAACCTTGGTGTCTGACTTGAACACTCAAGAACAGGTGAAGAACACTTTCTGTGACGGATGTGTCACCAAAGCTACCTTTAGCGACGGTTTTATTATTAATTAATTTCTAATTTTCAGAAATTAATAAATAAATAGAAAAAAATGACTTTTAATTATTAAAAATACTAAATAAATTCTGAAAAATTATTTTAAATTCTGAAAAATAGTTTTTAATTATTTTGAGTATATTTCATAAATATTTAATATTTTTGGAATATAAATGGTATTAAATTTATTTAATTATAATATTAAATAAATTATTTAAAAATGATTTCAATACATGAAAAATCATTTAAAATTATATTATGGTATAAGAAAATAATTTAAGTTATTTTTGATAACTTTTAATATTTTGTGATGAATTTTATTAATTAAATAATATTAATGATAATTAAGTTATTTACTAAATAAATTAAATAAATAAATTAAAAATGATTTTATTATATAAAAAATCATTTTAAATAATAATAAGGTATTTAAAAATATTTTAAGTTATAAAATATAACTTTTAATATTTAAAGTTAAATTTCATTAATTAATTATTATTAATGATATTAAAGTTATTTAATAATTATATTAGATAAATTAGTTTAAAAATGATTTTTATATTAGAAAAATCATTTTAAAAGAAAATAAAGTGTTTAAAGATATTTTAAGTTATAAAATATAACTTTTAATATTTAAAGGATGATTTCATTAATAAATGATATTAATTTAATATTAAATGATATTAGATTTATTTAATAATTATATTAAATAAATAGTTTTAAAATGGTTTTATTTATTTAAAAATCATTTAAAAATGATATAAATGAATTAAAAATATTTTAAGTTATAATTAATGACTTTTAATATTTTGATAAATAATACATTAATACTTTAATATTAATGATAATTATTTAAAAATGATTTTTATTCTTTTAAAAATCATTTAAGTGTAATATTAATACTTTAAAAGTATTTTAAGTTATTATAAATAACTTTAACATTTTGGCAATGGTTTCATTAATAGTTTAATATTAATTAAATATTAATGATAATAGAATTGTGTAATATTTAAATCATTTAATATTGATTCTGAGGTTTGAAAATTCATGATAAATTATAATAAATGTTTAAAAATTATTATAAGTCATTTACAAATAATATGACTGATACTTACATATGTGGAATTACAAGATAGAGTCTTAGACTCTATAATTATCCGATAAATTTGTCGGTACACCGACATGTTTCAGAAATTGATCTGAACTTAGATAATGTGATTAGATAAGTGATTATTTGTGATTCAATGGTTGTTAAATCGATGTGCCAATGTGATTAAGGTATGTGCTGACTGCAATAAGCAGTGTTGTGTGTTATAGTATGTTGTTCTAATAGAACGAACGATCTTATTAATGATAGGTCGTGAGATAAGCGATAGATCTAAATTGCAAACTGTAAGCAGCGCTTCAGGCAAGTATCTAACCTTTGCATTTCTTTATGCAATGGACATGAGTAAGAATGTTTCTTAACTATATTATTACTGTACAGATTATTAACCTTATATTATATACGCTCATTTCTTATCAACATGTTAGTATATGGTAATTCAGATATATATATTTTGTTCGTTAATTTATGTAAATGGTTAAACAAGTGTCCCAACTTGGATAATCATTGTATTTAATCACATGTTGATATACCTTTGTCAATTACCCGTATATATATATATATATATATATATATATATATATATATATATATATATATATATATATATATATATATATGTTGAATTATAGATTATTGTTGAAACAAGATAAAACCTTTGATTTGGAACCTAGACAAGTATGAACATCCCTACACGGAAAAACTTTTATGCGCCCAAGGCGGAACAGAGTGAACGATCCTATCGTTCTTGTAATGTAGTATTGATCAATGCAGGACATAAAGGGCTGATCACCCCCCGTGCCCGTAAGTTATGTCAGTTTACAGATGAATTTCTGTTTAACCTTTTCGAAAATGAAAACAATGTTCATGGCATGTCACCATAACCCCAGTTATAGTCATTATGTAATTTCAAAAATTTGAAAGAGAGTTGTTATGTTATTATTATCGGTTCAGAATACTTCACAACTATTGACTTGTTGTAGAAGAATAGTACAAAGAAAATATTTAAATTCTTCCAGATTATATATATATAAATGCTATTACTTGCTAGGCACTCAAATGCTCATCCTTGCTTAATTTAAATATTTTCAGCTAAGTGTGAACGATCAAAGAGCTCTGCTAAGAACAAGAAAAAAGGAAAGGTCACTGAATGAATGAATGAACGTTATCTTATGTAATAGTTTAATACTATTAAGACAAGTATGATATATATTATCTATCATGGTTTGTAATGAATGTTTAAAGGTTACGTACTTGGGATTAGACTCTGATAAATGTAAGTTAAGTTTGATATTTATATTTGTTATTATTATTAGTATTATTCCGCTCATAGAAATGGTATCGTGATGAACCGAGTTTGGGTTTCAAGTACCTGAGTTTGGGGTCTTCACAAGTTGGTATCAAAGCTTAGGGTTAGAAACCTTAGGTGGATTAGACCTTAGGCTATAACCTTAGAACAAATGGAAACGTTGAAAATACAATTAACTCATATAGAGTTTAAAAAGGAGATGAATTGAATAAATTCATTGTCAAACAAAATAAAAGATAACTTATTTAAAACTATAAATTTCTGTGTGTATATATTGTATGTTAGTCTAAATAATTTTTGTGTATAGCTGTTGGATAAAAAGAATTAGAATACCCTTAAATTGTAAAGAAGAAGTCAACCGAGCCAATATCAAAGCCAATAGCTGAAATAGAGGCTCACATTGAAAGCTACCTCAATGAGGTGGTTATTTTGGAAAGTATAGTACCAGACCCTGAAACGATAGTATGTCTGATAGGTAAAGTATAGTTAAAGAATATGTAGTCAATGTTTAGTTCTTAAACTCGTAGAGTTCTTAAACTCATAATATATGGTAAGTTGGACGAACTAGATGTAGTTAGGTGTGAATGGATTATTGAGGATAATGAGAATAGACAGATTTCTAAGCAATTGATCGTTAGTGAAGGTCTAAGAAGATAAGTAGTATTACTATTATGTGAGTAGGTATGATTTTATGTTATGTATATGATAGGTGTGTTTGTATAAGGTAATATTTTTCAAATTTTGTATAAGTTGTGGCAACGATTCTCGACTTTTGAGTCACAAAGGGATATCAGATGATTAAAGCAATATGTGTTATGGTATGTCAAGTGATATGAGTATGAATCTATAATGGATTAATGAAATAAGTTGGTATAAAGATAGTAGTTAATTATATGAGTACTGGTTAATGCAGAAAACTAAAATTTCAAAATCTAATATTTTGAGTACATGATTATTCGAATAGAAAGACTTGTGTTATATGTTAAGCGTATACGATAAGGCTTAGAATAAAGAATAAATTGTGAAAATATTGCCAAGGAGACGAAAAAAAATACACGGATAGAAGAACCTGTCAACAAAGCTGGAAGACAACCAGACCCGATACAGAATTTTGCGAATATGGATGATCAAGCTATGCAGAACGGAATACCAGTCGCGGGAAGATCAGTCAGATAATCGATAGACGAGCATCAAAGACTTCAAGGCCATCGTACTGCCAGGATTTAGAGGGTCAACTGACCCTGTAGCAACATTTGTAATATCTAAGATAATGAAGGGGCAAATGATAGTTTTGTCACCTATACGATAAAAGGAAATGAGATAAAAGGAAAGTCTGTGTGTTTAAGTGTGAATCAATGGAGTATAAAGTGGAAGAATGTCCATGAAGGAGAAAGGAGGCAAGTAATGCAAATACAGAAAAAGGCAGCAGGACATTGGCGACAACGGGACCAACATCAACAATCAAACCAACAAAATCAACCGCAAGCGTCTTCAACATGACCGTTCAAGATATCGTGGCAGCTAGGGATGCAACTCCAGGTATTACTCAAACCAATTTTATTTCTTATATTTATAGTAAAATATTTTATAATGATATTTTGAAGGAGGAATTTGAATTCTTTTAGGAATCAAATTTCCGTTTAATCAGAAAGATAAGCTTTATGTGTATAGTTAAAGATCAGTTCGATCAAACGATGATCAAGATCTACCTGCAAAGATTGTGTATACTATGTAACCGTGTATATATAGGTTTTTAAAACGGTAATTTCGAGGACGGAATCTTTATAAGGGAGGGTGAATGTAACAACCCAATATTTTCTATAAAAATTAAATCATAAATTTTGCGTATAAATATATATATATATATATATATATATATATATATATATTTTAATTTAAGGATGAGGATTTGTACAAATAATGTGTGTATGTAATTATGTAATAGATAAAAATATATTTATTACATGAATGTTTACAAATAATTTTTATTTTAGAATTATTGACTATTATAAAGTTTATTCTTTTAATAATTAATTTTATAGTGAAAATGTTTTTATTAATTATTTTCCATGAAAACATGATTATTATATTATTTAAATAATATATGATATGATTATAGAATTATTATAATAATTATTTATTTTATTATATGAATTTATGTTAGAATAATTAAGTTATTTATTTTAACTTAATTATTAATGGTATATAAGTCAGATAAATCAGATATGGAATCCAAACCCTAATTTTGAATTTTGATCAAGGAATGAGAATAAAAATATTATATTAATTATATTTTAATTTTTCAGTACTATACTTACTTAGGGTATGTGTGTATAAAAAATGGTTGGTCAATTATGGTGTTTAATGTCAAAACCCTAGCATTAATTTATTTCACCCTATTTTGAAATTCAGATGGGAGATTCAAGACTGTGTTATGCGAATTATGTGTGTATTATATAATTCTATGATTAATTAGGTAAACCCTAATTAATAGTTAGAAATATTAAATTTCTAGAAATCCTAATAATTATATTAGAAACCATAATATTTAAATTATAATTAAACCCTAGTTCAAGCAGTTAAACCTTAATTCAAGAGTCGAATGCAAGCGTAAGACTGTTATGTAATCATTTTAATGTGTGTAATGACCGGTATAAAAGATATTAACCCTAATTAGGGAGAATCTTAATTATTTTCAAAACCCTAAATTTTTAAAAGGAATAAATCCTTATTATTTTTATATAAATTATAAACCCTAAATTTGTTAATTGTGATCCCTATCTGCTAATTAAGCAAGTTTAATACTAATTAGTACATTTTAAACCCTAATGTTCATGTATGATGTAATTAGTAAATAAAATCTAATTAGGGATTTCTAAATTGTATTATTGGAAACTAATTTTCATTTTTGAAAGCTAAATTGTTATTTATTTTTTCCTAATTTTGGAAATCCTAGAATTTTAGCTCCTAAATCCTAAGAATGCTCCAAACCCTAAATCCACCCAAACCCTAAACCCTAAGGGTTTGCAACTAATGGAAATACTAGAAATAAAAGTGAAATGAGTATTATACCCTTAATGCATTATTAGAGGAAACTTGTAAATCTTGCCATATATTTGGTTGGTGAGCAACTACACCTACTCCATGTGCCTTAAATCACAACAATTCAGCCACATTGACAGCTATGTGCATTGCATTATCATTTATATAGATTAAAATTAAGAAAAAAAGTCTCACTTTCCATTTTATTTTGTCCAAGTTCCTTCTCTCTCCATATTTACGGATCTTAGAGTGAGAGAGTGTGAAAAACCAAGCCATTATCAATTTCTAGCAATCCAATAACAGATCACAGTGGTCAGATTTAAAAAAAAAAAAATCAAAGCTCAAAATGGTAAGAACCCTAATTCTAGAAAATTCATGATCTAGTGTTAGTTGTTTGGATTTGTTGTTTAGATATGTGCTAAAGGGTGTCACTTGATGATCTGGGTGGTCAAAACCTAGATCCATATCATTTTGATGCTCGGATTTGATGATTTTTGAAATCTGGAAAAAGTTAAAAAATATTGTCTGACAGTCATATGTTAGGACTTCTAGATCTCTGTGTGTTAATTGTTTTATGTGTTTTATGTTTTTAATCTATTCTATGGCATGAGGACTACACATCTTGTAAGACCCCAACTTTTATAAATAAAGATGAATTTTCTATAAATATCATTTTTGAATATTATGGAGTTAATTTGATATAATAGTTGTGGGTAATATTTATAAATTTTGCAAAGTAAGCAAGTTGTTATAAATATTCGTTTGGTCGGAGAATATTCTTTTTGTCGGGGAATATTCGTACGACGGCACAATCATTGGTGGACCCCACAACGGAATTATTGTCGGATTGAGAAAACGACAGAATTATCTTTCTATAAAAATAACGGCTGAGGTGTTACCGTTAAAACCGTTAAAACTGTTGAACTACTCGGTAGTAAAAGTACAGTAATACGCGTGGTTGCATAGTAGCACACGGTATTGATTATTGATGCTTACGTGAGAAGTCACTCAGCTATACTCAATTATTGCTACAGTAATTGCTGCATCATATCTCTTAAATTATTGTCATAGTATCATCTGTATAATATGTTATATTATTAAATCAATAATTGAGACGTTGTGGTAAGTTTGGTTATTTTATGGGGGGCCATATGTCATCATCTAAGAGTCTCTTCGTCAATAGTAATTACCGTCGTCAATAGTAATTACCGTCGTCAATAGTATTTACCTTGGTCAATAGTAATTACCTTCGTCAATATTATTTACCTTGGTCAATAGTATTTACCTTGGTCAATAGTAATTACCTTCGTCAATAGTATTTACCTTGGTCAATAGTAATTACTTTCGTCAATAGTAGTTGTCCCTTCAATATTACCAAGAGTCATTTGACCCTTCGTTAAGACCAAGAGTCATTTGACCCTTCGTTAAGACCAAGAGCCACCCTCAGTTTTTCTATAAATAGAGGCCTAGGGCTTCATTATTTTTCACGAATTCATTCAAGCTATAGAGAGAGAAAGTATAGAGAGAATAAGAGAGAGAGAATAAAAGTATTCTGCTACATCACTTTTCCAATATCCAGTTCTTTTAAGGTAGGGAATATTATTTCTTTTATATTCATGAAGAGAACTTCTGTTATTCCATTCGTTATTATTCTGTTGGAATAACCAGTATACGCGGTCTACCCTATACTTGGTGACATTCTTCTATTATTCTGTTGGAACATCCTGTCTGTGTGTTTTACACCGGACCTGGTTCCGTTTTTATTATTATTCTGTTGGAACATCCTGTCTGTGTGTTTTACACCGGACCTGGTTCCATTATTTATTATTCTGTCGGAATATCCTGTCTGTGCGTTTACGCCGGACCTGGTTCCATTATTTATTATTCTGTTGGAATAACCTGTCTGTGCGGTCTATCGCATGCATGGTGATTTCTTTTGTTATTCCATTCTTTATTATACTCAGTTGGTTAAGTTTTGACTTCTATACTCCATGAAATTTGTGGAATATCCTTGATAGTTGCGTTTCATCCAGTATCTTTTCAAGAAAATATTCTTCTAAGCATTCTTGAATTTTACTCCACAATGCAGTATCATGTTGACAATTTGGACGTTGTTAATTCCTGGATAAATTAATTCTTGAACTTGTTTTATTGAATTCTTATATCATTGTCATCATCCTCATGTTTATAAAATGTTGAAAGTCATCTGTGGCCTGTAGTGCATAGATGGACTTGGTATGATTATGACCAGGGATTATTCGGTATAATCATGACCGTAATGTTACAAATGATGTGGTAAAAGTCCTCATTGGCCCGTAGTGCATTGATGGACAGTTGTTGGCATGATCATGACCATTAATGAATACACGAATATCCTTGGCCGTAGTGCAGGGGTGATTCGATGATGTGGATTATTTTATTAAGCTGAGTCTCAGCGATCACAGTGTTGAAAAACTTTTTAAATCATAAAAGATAGTAGAGTTTATTTTCTACTTGACTCTTTTAATGGATTGCTTGTTCCGCTACAGTTAAACTTGATGTCTATTATATTTTATCAGTTTAACATTGTTGAAGGCTAATGATAATTTATTCTGCATTATCTTAGTCATAATATTTCTTACTGGGCTAGTTGAGCTCACCCTTTCTTTCACTGTTCTCTTCAGGAAATGAGAACGTAGCTGGGACAAGTCGGGGTACGGAGTGATGGTCCGAATGATAGTATTAGTTAGTAGTCCTCACTATTCTATGTAATGGTGTGTTAATAAATGTAATGAGGACTCCTTTTGAGTATGAATACTCTCTAGAAGATAATATTTGTATTCAAACTCACAGTTTATGTTTTGTCGTATTGTACACGACAGTTGTATTATTAAGTTGTATTTGTATTCTGTACTATGTATCTGACGACCCAAGATGGGTGATGTATACCTAATTTTGGGGGCGTCACAGTTGGTATCAGAGCTTAGGGATATGATCCCTGGCTAAGATGTGAGAATAGAACTAGGAGGGGAGAGACGGGGAATTCCTTCGCTAGTATGACATACCTAAGTTTATTTGCATGGTATTTAATTGGTCGGTCATAATATAAGGATAATATATGACATATCAATTAATTTTTATTTTGTGGCAGTATCTGAAAATGGCATCTGAGAATGTTGAGAATAGCAATGGAGCACAGACGACTGTTGATTCACCACATATCAATAATCAGGATAATGTGCATCAGGAAGGTGTCAATCCTCATGCAAACAACAACACTGACCAAATGATGAATGATCAAATGTTCAGAGGCTTTATGCAATTCATGCAACAACAGGTGAAAGCGGCTCCTGTCCACAACGTAGGTGGAAATACTGGAAACTCTCTGGCGGTCACCGCTAAACAGTTTAAGGAGCTGGGACCACCGGAGTTTAAGGGAGAACCCAAACCACTTGTAGCTGAAACATGGATAAAGCAGATCACCAAGATATTTGATGTCTTGGGTTGCTCCGAGGAGCAAAAGGTTCCCTTTGCCGCCTTTATGTTGCGAGGAGAGGCAGATTACTGGTGGGAATCGATAAAGCGTACTCAACCTGCCGCACTGAAGATGTCCTGGGAGAAGTTCCAAGAGCTGTTTAACGACAAATACTTTCCCGAGAGTATTCGTCACATGAAGGAGGTGGAGTTCATCAAATTGGAGCAGAATAATATGACCGTGTCGCAGTACGAGGCAAAATTTGCGGAGTTATCCCGGTTTGCGTCCCACCTGGTGGATAATGAAGAAAGAATGACGCGGATGTTTTTAAGAGGTTTGAAGCCGGAGATACGTCAACATCTTGTTTCTCATAAACTGTGTTTGTATTCAGATGTTGTAAATAGGGCTCAGTTGGTGGAGCGCGATAACGAGACAACGCAACCAAAAGAGAGCAGCCGGCAAAATGATAATACCAGTGAGAGCAGTCATCGAAGCGGTGACAACAAGCGTGGAGGGAATCAACAGGCCAGAAATGGTAACCACTTCGGTGGTAATCAGGGCCAAAACAATAAGAATGGACATTTCAAGAAGAGGAGATTCAACAATGATGGAAAGACGTCAGCACCAGCACCTGTCGTTAAGGAAGGAGAACGACCACCTATCATATGTTTCAAATGCGGAGGGGAGGGGCACATCAGTCCAAACTGCGCGATGCCGTCCAAAGCATGTTATAATTGTGGAAGAGAAGGTCATTTAGCCCGATTTTGTCGTTTACCGAAGACAAATTCAGCTAGGATGGAGGCACCAAAAGCCGTCCCAGAAAAGTCAAAACCGGTTGTGCAAGGGAGAGCGTTTGTTGTGAACTCCCAGAGAGCAAGGAACCCGAATGAGGTCATCACGGGTAAGCTTATTATAAACTCTAAAGAAGTTTATACTTTATTTGATACCGGTTCAACCCATTCTTTTATTTCTCCTACTTGCGCTCATCGATTAAATTTGATTCCGGAGAAATTAGACTTTGACTTATCTGTGGAAACTCCGTTGGGAGAAACCTTCATTACCTCCACTGTTTATAAGTCTTGTTTGGTTCAAGTTGGTACCCACACATTACCTATCGATCTGATTTCATTAAAAATACTTGCATTTGACGTGATTCTAGGGATTGATTGGTTAACTACTCATTATGCAAAAATTGATTGTTTTCGTAAGGTTGTTAGCTTTCATATTCCTAATCGACCTATTATGCGAATTCAAGCAACCAAACCATTAAAATCAATCGCTGTCATCTCAAGCCATAAAGCTATTCGTTTATTGAAAAACGGATGTCAAGCTTTCTTAGCTCATGTCACAGATCTAAACAAAAATACGTCAGTTTTGAATGATATTTCTATTGTTAATAAATTCCCTGACGTATTCCCTGAAGAACTTCCTGGCCTACCCCCAGAGCGTGAAATTGAATTTTGTATCGACCTTGAACCCGGTACAAAACCCATTTCCAAAGCCCCATATCGAATGGCTCCTATTGAACTTCAGGAGTTAAAGATCCAACTGCAGGAATTGTTAGACATTGGCTTTATTCGTCCTAGTACTTCTCCTTGGGGTGCTCCTGTTCTATTCGTGAAGAAGAAAGATGGAAGTATGCGACTTTGTATTGATTATCGGGAGTTGAATCATGTCACCATCAAAAACAGGTACCCATTGCCACGTATTGATGACCTGTTTGACCAGTTGCAAGGAGCACAATTCTTTTCAAAGATCGATCTTCGTTCTGGATATCATCAGCTGAAGGTTAGAACTGAGGATATTCCAAAGACGGCTTTTAGAACTCGGTACGGGCATTATGAATTCCTAGTCATGTCCTTTGGATTGACTAATGCTCCTGCTGCCTTCATGGATATGATGAACCGGGTATTCAAGGAATATTTGGATCACTTTGTGGTCGTCTTTATTGATGACATCCTTATTTATTCCAAAAGCCGTGAAGATCATGAGCAACACTTGAGGCTGGTACTCCAAAAGCTTCGTGAATACAAGCTTTATGCCAAGTTGAAGAAATGCGAGTTCTGGCTGGAGGAGGTAGCATTCCTTGGGCACGTAGTATCAAGTCGTGGAATATCGGTTGACCCGGCAAAGATTGAAGCTATTCAAAGCTGGGAGCAACCTAAATCAGTGACCGAGGTACGTAGCTTTCTTGGTTTAGCTGGTTATTATCGGAGATTCGTGGAAGGATTTTCTCGAATCGCTACTCCATTAACTCAGCTGACTCGGAAAGATACAAAGTTTGGTTGGAGCGAAGAATGTGAGCAGAGTTTTCAAGAACTCAAGAGGAGACTCATTTCAGCACCTGTTCTAACAATACCATCTGGCTCGGAGGGATTTGTCATCTACAGTGATGCTTCGAGCAAAGGGTTGGGATGCGTTCTCATGCAACATGGAAAAGTCATAGCCTATGCATCAAGACAACTCAAGGAATATGAGAGGAATTATCCTACTCATGATCTAGAGTTGGCAGCTGTTGTCTTTGCACTTAAAATTTGGAGGCATTACTTGTATGGGGAGAAAGTGGAGATCTTTACGGATCATAAAAGCCTCAAATATTTCTTCACTCAAAAGGAACTCAACATGCGACAACGACGTTGGCTTGAACTGTTGAAAGATTATGATCATACCATTCAATACCATCCTGGAAAAGCGAACGTGGTAGCTGACGCATTGAGTAGAAGATCATATGCGGGTACAAGTGCAATATTAACAACGCAAAGCCCATTTTGTGTGACTTGCAAAGGATGGAGATAGAGTTAAAGACTCCAGGGACCCATGTGATGATGGCGAATATACGAGTAGAACCGACTTTAATCGATAAAGTTAAAGCTGCTCAAGCTACAGACCTGGAGCTGATGCGTATGAGGAAGAAAGTGCAAGAAGGTTCTATGCCGGAAGCAAGAATCGATGAAGAAGGAATACTTCGAGTCAACTCCAGACTTTGTGTTCCTAACAACCCTGATTTAAAGTATGAAATCATGATGGAGGCGCACAACACACCGTTTGCAATCCATCCTGGAAGTACCAAAATGTATCATGATCTTCGTCATACATTTTGGTGGAGCAATATGAAGAGAGAGATAGCGTTGTTTATCTCAAGGTGTCTAACTTGTCAACGAGTCAAAGCGGAGCATCAAGTACCAAAAGGTCCATTGCAACCACTTGAAATTCCAGAATGGAAGTGGGAGCACATTACCATGGATTTCGTTACCGGTCTTCCTAGGGTTTCTCAAGGTATTGATGCGATTTGGGTCATTGTTGATAGATTGACCAAGTCTGCTCATTTCTTACCGATACGAGAAACTTATACACTTGAACGTCTTGCTCGTATGTACATAAACGAGATTGTAAGACTGCATGGTATGCCAGTATCCATAGTTTCTGATCGAGACCCAAGATTCACTTCACGATTTTGGGTTAGTTTACAAAAAGCTATGGGCACGGAGTTACGATTTAGTTCAGCATATCATCCTCAGACGGACGGACAATCAGAGAGGACTATTCAAACTCTTGAAGATCTATTAAGACTCTGTGTCTTTGACTTCAAGGGAAGTTGGGACAAGTTCTTACCATTGGTGGAGTTTTCCTACAACAACAGTTATCAAGCAAGTATTGGCATGGCTCCATTCGAAGCATTGTATGGAAGAAAATGTCGTTCTCCAGTATGCTGGGATGAGGTGGGCGAAGCAACGTTGTTGGGACCGGAGTTGGTACGTATGACTACAGAAAAGATTCAAACGATCCGACAACGTATAAAAACCTCACAAGATCGACAAAAGAGTTATGCTGATCTTCATCGAAAGGACGTGGAATTTGATGTAGGAGATCATGTGTTCTTACGTGTTGCTCCATGGAAAGGAGTTACGAGATTTGGAAAGAGAGGAAAGCTAAATCCTCGATTCATCGGTCCATTTTTAATCCTCGATCGAGTAGGAACTGTGGCTTATAGACTCGCTTTACCGCCAAGTATGTCTCGTGTTCATAACGTTTTCCACATATCCATGTTACGCAAATATGTGGAAGACCCGAACCACATTATTGAGTTAGAACCGGACGAAATAGCGGAGGATTTGACGTATGAAGAAGTTCCTGTTCAAATCTTGGATAAGAAGGAACATATTCTACGCTCCAAGGTTATACCTCAAGTTAAAGTTTTGTGGAGAAACCACGATGTTGAGGAAATGACTTGGGAGTTAGAATCAGAAATGAAATCAAGGTATCCTTACCTCTTCGACATACCAGGTACGTACCCTAATTTCGAGGGCGAAATTTCATAAGAAGGGGAGGTTGTAAGACCCCAACTTTTATAAATAAAGATGAATTTTCTATAAATATCATTTTTGAATATTATGGAGTTAATTTGATATAATAGTTGTGGGTAATATTTATAAATTTTGCAAAGTAAGCAAGTTGTTATAAATATTCGTTTGGTCGGAGAATATTCTTTTTGTCGGGGAATATTCGTACGACGGCACAATCATTGGTGGACCCCACAACGGAATTATTGTCGGATTGAGAAAACGACAGAATTATCTTTCTATAAAAATAACGGCTGAGGTGTTACCGTTAAAACCGTTAAAACTGTTGAACTACTCGGTAGTAAAAGTACAGTAATACGCGTGGTTGCATAGTAGCACACGGTATTGATTATTGATGCTTACGTGAGAAGTCACTCAGCTATACTCAATTATTGCTACAGTAATTGCTGCATCATATCTCTTAAATTATTGTCATAGTATCATCTGTATAATATGTTATATTATTAAATCAATAATTGAGACGTTGTGGTAAGTTTGGTTATTTTATGGGGGGCCATATGTCATCATCTAAGAGTCTCTTCGTCAATAGTAATTACCGTCGTCAATAGTAATTACCGTCGTCAATAGTATTTACCTTGGTCAATAGTAATTACCTTCGTCAATATTATTTACCTTGGTCAATAGTATTTACCTTGGTCAATAGTAATTACCTTCGTCAATAGTATTTACCTTGGTCAATAGTAATTACTTTCGTCAATAGTAGTTGTCCCTTCAATATTACCAAGAGTCATTTGACCCTTCGTTAAGACCAAGAGTCATTTGACCCTTCGTTAAGACCAAGAGCCACCCTCAGTTTTTCTATAAATAGAGGCCTAGGGCTTCATTATTTTTCACGAATTCATTCAAGCTATAGAGAGAGAAAGTATAGAGAGAATAAGAGAGAGAGAGAATAAAAGTATTCTGCTACATCACTTTTCCAATATCCAGTTCTTTTAAGGTAGGGAATATTATTTCTTTTATATTCATGAAGAGAACTTCTGTTATTCCATTCGTTATTATTCTGTTGGAATAACCAGTATACGCGGTCTACCCTATACTTGGTGACATTCTTCTATTATTCTGTTGGAACATCCTGTCTGTGTGTTTTACACCGGACCTGGTTCCGTTTTTATTATTATTCTGTTGGAACATCCTGTCTGTGTGTTTTACACCGGACCTGGTTCCATTATTTATTATTCTGTCGGAATATCCTGTCTGTGCGTTTACGCCGGACCTGGTTCCATTATTTATTATTCTGTTGGAATAACCTGTCTGTGCGGTCTATCGCATGCATGGTGATTTCTTTTGTTATTCCATTCTTTATTATACTCAGTTGGTTAAGTTTTGACTTCTATACTCCATGAAATTTGTGGAATATCCTTGATAGTTGCGTTTCATCCAGTATCTTTTCAAGAAAATATTCTTCTAAGCATTCTTGAATTTTACTCCACAATGCAGTATCATGTTGACAATTTGGACGTTGTTAATTCCTGGATAAATTAATTCTTGAACTTGTTTTATTGAATTCTTATATCATTGTCATCATCCTCATGTTTATAAAATGTTGAAAGTCATCTGTGGCCTGTAGTGCATAGATGGACTTGGTATGATTATGACCAGGGATTATTCGGTATAATCATGACCGTAATGTTACAAATGATGTGGTAAAAGTCCTCATTGGCCGTAGTGCATTGATGGACAGTTGTTGGCATGATCATGACCATTAATGAATACACGAATATCCTTGGCCGTAGTGCAGGGGTGATTCGATGATGTGGATTATTTTATTAAGCTGAGTCTCAGCGATCACAGTGTTGAAAAACTTTTTAAATCATAAAAGATAGTAGAGTTTATTTTCTACTTGACTCTTTTAATGGATTGCTTGTTCCGCTACAGTTAAACTTGATGTCTATTATATTTTATCAGTTTAACATTGTTGAAGGCTAATGATAATTTATTCTGCATTATCTTAGTCATAATATTTCTTACTGGGCTAGTTGAGCTCACCCTTTCTTTCACTGTTCTCTTCAGGAAATGAGAACGTAGCTGGGATAAGTCGGGGTACGGAGTGATGGTCCGAATGATAGTATTAGTTAGTAGTCCTCACTATTCTATGTAATGGTGTGTTAATAAATGTAATGAGGACTCCTTTTGAGTATGAATACTCTCTAGAAGATAATATTTGTATTCAAACTCACAGTTTATGTTTTGTCGTATTGTACACGACAGTTGTATTATTAAGTTGTATTTGTATTCTGTACTATGTATCTGACGACCCAAGATGGGTGATGTATAACTAATTTTGGGGGCGTCACACATCTATAGTTTTATATTACTCAGATCATGAATATGTTGAGAGATACAAGCGGTCAAACCCCGTTGACCGTTCATGGAAATCCTTTCTGGGTAACCCAGAATTTTCTAGGTGGTCTGACAAGATTTTCGAAGTCCTTGATCTTGCTGTATGTTTGTGTTTTGATCAAGTTGTTGTTTTATTGTTGTAGCCTGACATGTCGACTGCATATTAAAGTCACTATCTAGCTTAGATCATAACCGTACGGAAAGATAAGTAGGGTCAAACTACCGTTGACCATCTGGCAGTATGAAGTTCTGGGTAACCCAGAATCTTCAAGAAATGTTTTCTGACTAGAACTTTGACCGGTCTAGATCGCTCATATTTGTTGTTGTTATGATGCTTCAATGTTATAAAACTGTACTCTGACATGTGTTCTACAAGATTCAAGTGTTAGGTTTCACAAAACAAATACATAAATCAAGTTATAAGGATCTAGATCTAGCACCATCGTCTGTTCTTCATTTTCTGGAAAACCCAGAAACGAAGAACATCGTTGTCAGAATGTTTGAGGGATTGGATCTCTTTGATATGTGGTAGTATGGCCAGGAACTTGGTGTATAGTTGTAGTGTTGCACTTATTCTACAATTGTAACACTTTAGTAAGTCCAGAAAACATTTGGATCATAGTTTAAAAATCGGTCAAAGTAGCAACCTTGGTGTCTGACTTGAACACTCAAGAATAGCTGAAGAACACTTTCAGCGACGGTTGTGTCACCAAAGCTACCTTTAGCGACGGTTTTATTATTAATTAATTTCTAATTTCCGGAAATTAATAAATAAATAGAAAAAAATAACTTTTAATTATTAAAAATACTAAATAAATTCTGAAAAATTATTTTAAATTCTGAAAAATAGTTTTTAATTATTTTGAGTATATTTCATAAATATTTAATTTTTTTGGAATATAAATGGTATTAAATTTATTTAATTATAATATTAAATAAATTATTAAAAAATGATTTTAATACATGAAAAATCATTTAAAATTATATTATGGTATAAGAAAATAATTTAAGTTATTTTTGATAACTTTTAATATTTTGTGATAAATTTCATTAATTAAATAATATTAATGATAATTAAGTTATTTACTAAATGAATTAAATAAATAAATTAAAAATGATTTTATTATATAAAAAATCATTTTAAATAATAATAAGGTATTTAAAAATATTTTAAGTTATAAAATATAACTTTTAATATTTAAAGTTAAATTTCATTAATTAATTATTATTAATGATATTAAAGTTATTTAATAATTATATTAGATAAATTAGTTTAAAAATGATTTTTATATTAGAAAAATCATTTTAAATGAAAATAAAGTGTTTAAAGATATTTTAAGTTATAAAATATAACTTTTAATATTTAAAGGATGATTTCATTAATAAATGATATTAATTTAATATTAAATGATATTAGATTTATTTAATAATTATATTAAATAAATAGTTTTAAAATGGTTTTATTTATTTAAAAATTATTTAAAAATGATATAAATGAATTAAAAATATTTTAAGTTATAATTAATGACTTCTAATATTTTGATAAATAATACTTTAATACTTTAATATTAATGATAATTATTTAAAAATAATTTTTATTCTTTTAAAAATTATTTAAGTGTAATATTAATACTTTAAAAGTATTTTAAGTTATTATAAATAACTTTAACATTTTGGCAATGGTTTCATTAATAGTTTAATATTAATTAAATATTAATGATAATAGAATTGTGTAATATTTAAATTATTTAATAATGATTCTGAGGTTTGAAAATTCATGATAAATTATAATAAATGTTTAAAAATTATTATAAGTCATTTACAAATAATATGACCGATACTTACAGATGTGGAATTACAGGATAGAGTCCTAGACTCGATAATTATCCGATAAAGTTGTCGGTACATCGACATGTTTCAGAAATTGATCTGAACTTAGATAATGTGATTAGATAAGTGATTATTTGTGATTCAATGGTTGTTAAATCTATGTGCCAATGTGATTAAGGTATGTGCTGACTGCAATAAGCAGTGTTATGTGTTATAGTATGTTGTTCTAATAGAACGAACGATCTTATTAATGATAGGTCGTGAGATAAGCGATAAATCTAAATTGCAAACTGTAAACAGCGCTTCAGTAAAGTATCTAACATTTACATTTTCTTTATGCAATGGACATGAGTAAGAATGTTGCTAAACTATATTATTACTGTACAGATTATTAACCTTATATTATATACGCTCATTACTTATCAACATGTTAGTATATGGTAATTTAGATATATATATTTTGTTCGTTAATTTCTGTAAATGGTTAAACAAGTGTCCCCACTTGGATAATCACTGTATTTAATCGCATGTTGATATACCTTTGTCAATTACCCGTATATATATATATATATATATATATATATATATATATATATATATATATATATATATATATATATATATGTTGAATTATAGATTATTGTTGAAATAAGATAAAACCTTTGATTTGGAACCCAGACAAGTATGGACATCCCTACACGGGAAAACTTTTATGCGCCCAAGGCGAAACAGAGTGAACGATCCTATCGTTCTTATAATGTAGTATTGATCAATGCAGGGCATAACAGGCTGATCACCCCCCGTGCCCATAAGTTATGTCGGTTTACAGATAAATTTTTGTTTAACCTTTTCGAAAATGAAAACAATGTTCATGGCATGTCACCATAACCCCAGTTATAGTCATTATGTAGTTTCAAAAATTTGAAAGGGAGTTGTTATGTTATTATTATCGGTTCAGAATACTTCACAACTATTGACTTGTTGTAGAAGAATAGTACAAAGAAAACATTTAAATTCTTTCAGATTATATATATATAATTGCTATTACTTGCCGGGCACTCAAATGCTCATCCTTGCTTAATTTAAATGTTTTCAGCTAAGTGTGAATGATCAGAGAGCTCTGCTAAGAACAAGGAAAAGGGAAAGGTCGCTGAATGAATGAATGAACGTTATCTTATGTAATAGTTTAATACTATTAAGACAAGTATGATATATATTATCTATCATGGTTTGTAATGAATGTTTAAAGGTTACGTACTTGGGATTAGACTCTGATAAATGTAAGTTAAGTTTGATATTTATATTTGTTATTATTATTAGTATTATTCCGCTCATAGAAATGGTATCGTGATGAACCGAGTTCGGGTTTTAAGTACTTGAGTTTGGGGTCTTCACAGGTCTCACCCCCTACCAAAACACAAACACTTGTCAACGGTACTGGGATCATCATTCAATCCACCATATTTCATCAGCTTCAGACCAAAGAGATGGAACTACATCACCTCCTCATGTAAATAGGAGAATCGACGACCATCTAAGTTGCGGTTGATTCCTCAACGAGAAACACCAATCCATAAGAGATGAAACTAACTAGGCTCCCCCATACAAAGGAGTACCGGCGACCATCTGTAGTACGGTCAATCTCAGAGAGGAAAGCCACACTCCTCTCCACATCTACATACAGAAATTAGTCCCAAGACACCAAAGATGGTAGGGAATATATACAGACCAATGATCCATTCTAAAATATCATGAGACATCTCAATGTTTATCCATCAAGGAGGAGTTCAGAATACATCGAGATCATAAGCTTTGAAGAAATAGGCAAATATCAAGCAAGTAGCAATGCACAACTAAAAGGGAAGTGAATCAAAATATATTTCACTGTCATATATAATGGTGTTTGATATATTCAATACGAACTGTATATAACATAATGGCTAAGCTAGTCTGTGCAGGAAAATACAAGCCCATCTACAAGTCAGTGTATATGTGAGGTATCAAGCCTAACATGGCATCCCTCTAAGAAGAAGGAGGTAATGTTGTGATCTTCTATACAAGGGTCTCTACGCGAGCTAACATATCTACTTCTATCTGCATGATGACACTGTGCTCATCAATATACGTACTCATCTCTGCAATGATGCCAGTAGTAAGGGACCTCACTGTGGTACTTTCTGTAACGGCTACATCCCGGGCAGATATAGCGCTATCCCGCTCCATAATCACTACATCTCTAGATGATCTAGCCTCATCCCGCTCAGCCACAGTGGCATCTCTATGAGCTAATGCCTCGTCTCTCTCTAACAGAGTATTGTCTCTCTCATCAAGAGCGATTAACATCAAGGCCCTAGCCTGATCTCTCTCGAAGGTCATCAGATGAAGACTCTGCTCTAGGTAATTTGTTGAATGCTGAATCATAGTAGCACTCATACTAGGAGAATCTACAAGAGCTGCTGGCAACCAAGTGAATGGCTCCTCCTTGGCAGTAACTCCAACAGACCATTAGAAAAACTTGGTGATACAAATAAGGGAAGACCATCTTCATTGGGGAAGACCGATGATGGAATCTGTTATACACAATCTCCATCAGACATATGCTCATTCCCCCAGAGTCTCTCGTACATGAGAGGAACATATATGGTGGAAAGTCTATACCAAGGATTAAAACCATTGGTGATAACCCCAAAGTCAACATCCTAATATTTCTTAGGAACTTTGGAACGCACATCCAAGCAGTTCTGCAGAGACATCGGTGATCGCTCCAGTCCCCATCAGAAGTCATGGGAGTAGACAATCATCACATCCCGTTGGAAAATAGTCCAACAAACCACATGCATCATACATCTACATCATGTTGCAGTACATTGCATCATGAATATCTTGTTGCATTTCAAGTGTCTAGTATTCTTTATCCTATCGACGCTATTACATTGCATGAATATAATAAAGAGGGGCATCTGTAGACACACGAAATTTTACATTCCTGTTACTAACTTTGCAGGAGGGCAAAGTCGTCTTCCAGAGATAACCTTGGAAGTCAAAGTAGTTACAGTCCCGGAGATAACCCCGGGATACTCAGTTTGCCATCTCAGAGACAACCCCGAGATATTCAGCACGGTCCCGGAGATAATCCCAGGATACTCAGTTTACCATCTCAAAGATAACCCCGGGATATTTAGTTACGGTCCCGGAGACAACCCCGGGATACTCAATTTCAACCTCAGAGGCAACCTTGAGGAATGTAGTTCCAGTTCCAGAGACAACCCCGGAATCCTCAGTTCCATCTCGGAGACAACCACAAGATCTTCATTCCCAATCCTGGAGACAACCTTAGGAGATATAGTTCAAACCTTGGAGATAACCCCGAGGTATGCAGTTGCAGTTCCGGAGATAACCCTTGAAATGCTTGTTTCAAATCCATGCGATCAACTTCAAAACTCGGTGATAGCCCCGAGGCACTCAGCTCCAAACTTGGAGATAACCTTGGGAGGACAGGCATTCAGCACTTATAGCACCCCAATCTCAGAGATAACCCTGAGCAACAACTGCTAAATCAGCCCAAACCGGAGATAACCCCGATGAGGGGCAAAATCGTCATTTTGCTACCTCAATCCTACATTGCGCCATCTCAGAAAACATTTCAACATACATAGAAGTGTCCTATAAGAACCAATAGCTCTAATCCCGAGTGACAACTACACATGACAGCACACCGGATAGAATTTGAAGCTTGAAGACCTAGGCATGGTCCCATTTTCCCGACTTCATACAACCTCTAATCATATGTCATTGTGTAGCTCTCGACAACAGCATGGAAAAAAAGGTCTTATACACCTCGATCGGATGCCCGGATTGAAGTTCAAAAAGTTTAAGAGGACATCACGTTGCACGCATGCACGTACTTCGAGACGACGGGACCCACAGAGCCCGGGGCACCCCGGGCAGCCTTAGGTGCATCTACGGCTGCCACAGGTACACCATGCGGCTCCCCCCTCTATAAATAGAGGACTTGGGGAAGCCATTTTGAAGAGAAAAAAAGCGTGGAAGCCCTGTCCAATTTGCTTTGTGCACACCATATATTGAGTGCTTTCTCATTTCAAACACTTGTGAGCTTATATTTGGCTACTTTTTTACCGGTGGGAGCCGAGTGTTCATCCATTTAAAGCTATTGAAGTCTTCTTTGGCAGTCCACTTTAAGCCTTCTTACATCATTTAAAGCCTTTTCCACACTTATTGCACACACAGTTGTTCACGTTGAGAGTCGTATTGTGTGTGTATGCCCGAACTTCGGTCCATGGCTTTCTATTTCTTTTGTATATATATATATATATATATATATATATATATACATTTCAGTCTGGCCTGGAGCTTAATTCGTGGCCTTTTATTGCTTTATTTATATTTCATCCCGCCTGGAGTGTACTTCGTGGCTGTTGATCACTTTTATAGCTTTATTTACATTTAGTCCCGCTTGGAGTTTACTTCGTGGCGGTTGGTTGGTCTTTTACATTTATTTCTCAATCCCCCATGGAGGTGCTTATATATATATATAAATGTTTACAGCTTTCATACAAATTGCTACATCATGTGAGCCTAGGAATCATGTGATCACAGATTCAGTCTCCTGAATCTAGGTTCGGTTCCCGCAATGGACATTTTTTGCTGTACATGACTTGTAAATGTTTCACAGTGTGAATTTCCTTGGATGGCTCCCATGTCCACAAGGAATTCGGCACTACTTTTTATATTATTTTCTCGAAGATGCCTCGCTTCTCAAAAATAAATGCAATCCAGCCAAATCCATAATAAAATGGAAGTATCAAAGGCCTCAATTACTATTGAGCATAAGGGTTTGAAAAACCTCTTTTACAAAACATCACTGCTATATCCTGTTAAAACTGGACTTTTATACAAAATTCAAACCCTTTGTATATAGGTGCAAACGAGGTATAGCACTACTTCCAGATAATTGCACATTGACACACACACACACACACACACATATTTAGATAACAGTTTAATTGAAAAGTGGCGGTCACTGTAGTAACACGGATGTTGGGGGGTGCCTAACACCTTTCCCTCCGAATAATCAAGCACCCGGACCCTAACGAATCTCGGCTTCACATACCAGTAAAATAGTGTCACATCACTAGGTCAATGTGCAAACCTTTTCTCGGTTGAGTTGGTACAACCATTTAAAAATACCAATTGGCGACTCTTACAGTTCAATCGTCGACATATACATGTCGGACCTTTACACAACTTATTTTTTCAAACAAATCTCACCTAACATGAGAACACCAAAAGATAAGAATAGAAGAGGGACAAATAAAAATCCCGACATCAACAAAGCATATGTTATAACTTAGTTAGTTTTATAAGTAAATATGAAATGTGAATTCAATATACCTTGCACACTTAGTTGCTTGTCATGAGATTTTAAGATTAGAAAACCAATTGCATTGAAAACTCTACGATTTGTATTGTGAACTTTTGAACAACTATTATAGGATGCTTTAAACCTCTAGAGATAACAGACATATTCGTACATTTAGTTATACACATTATAAGCTATGCAAGCATGAACTAAAAGATTTCTAAGTAGAGAGCCATACTAATTACAAATAAATTTGATACATGCAAGCATGCGTAAAAAGAGGTTGTTTGGAAATGTTATGTGGTTTAATGTACGCTATGGTTAGTAATTGATATAATGAGCCTTTTTAACTTTGTAGAATGGAAATTTATGAGTAAATTTAACAAAATGATTAACCTAGCTTAAAGGTTCTTTAACATGTAATTGTGAAACAACTTAAACTAGAATGATTAACTTTAGTAATGTTTCACATATGAGAAGAGTATAGGAGATTTTAAAATGTTCCTAAAGATTTCAAAAGTAAGAACAATGTGAGTTATACATCTATGAGTTTGACTGTGTGTAGCCTGCATAAATTTATCTATGTGTGATGAATGTACGTGAATATGTATATCAAGGTGTGTGTGACTAATGAATACCTATACATACATAAATAGGATAATATAGTTCATTGAGGTAATTTTTCGCTGTAAGTGGTAATTAACGTTAAAGGCAAATATCCTATTCTATGCATTTATTTCATGCAAGGAATCTATGATTACACAAGTTCCTTAAATTCTTACACTGTATATATTTGTATAATCCGAATTGTTACCATATCAACCATATTTATATCGATAAATATTTATTACTATTCAGAAATTATTTACATACATTGACGTTGTTACAAGCATTGAACTTATCGTTCTTAAATGCATTATTAAGGTTGTCTACGCCTTTGATTCGGCTATACCATTATCATGTGTTAGAAAACTATCCAAACTAATTGACTTGGTGTGGACTCTTGAAAATGTATTGAGATGAACAACCCTCTTAAAAAGGGGAAATTTTATATTGTCGGGAAATCGACGTGCGCACAAACTAGCATGTTTAAATGTTATACATAACATAGGATACTTTAGGTTGATCATCTGGTGTACTCGTTTATATTGGATTGCAGTATAATACTGTTAATTCTAGTAAGAGTTCTTAGTCCTTAGTGACTGCTCAGTGCTCATTCTTATTAATAAACTTTGAAATTTGGTTGATATCCTTCAGTCTATAGCAACACTTATTGCAAACTCTTGATTCCTCTTGATGTCCTTGAACTATCAATTATTGTTATACCTTTAAAGATTCAAACGTTATAACTGCTTATTCTTATTGCTATATTACTTGCTGGACAAACTTGTTACTCATTCTTGCTTTAGTTAAGGCAGAGCAAGGCAGTGCATCAGGAAAGTACAAACGAAAGGGCAAGGCTACAGAATAGCTTAGTCCTTTTAGTGTAGAAGTATTATTATTATTATTATTAAGGATGATTAAGTTATGTTTAAGTGTAATCACTAGATTGTTGTAGTAACGGTTACGGTACCTTGGGACACGAATATTTATATTATATCAATGTAAATTATTCTATTATTTTTGGTGTTAATGATTTTAGTATGATATTAGAATTAGTACGTGACGAACCAAATTCGAGATATGAGTGTCTGAATTTGGGGGCGTCACATTATCCTTTTGAACTTGCAAAGCTTCTTCCTTCTGATCATTGATAAAGTTCAGATTGATTTGATCTCTCTCTTTGATTTTGAGAGATATATCTGATATTGTGGTTTGAAGTCTGTTTTGAAGCACACTATCTCCTTCTTTTGACAACATCTTAGCTTCTGCATCAATGAGAGATATCTTCTCAACCAATTCATCAAAATTCTTCAGTAACTCTTGCACCTGAGGAGTTTGGTCATTTGGTTGAGCAGACTTCTGCTGAACACCAGATTGGACTCCATGATTCTCATTCTTGGATAAATTTTCGAATGTTATGAGAATATGATAAACCATTGAATGCTAATCAATGTTGGAGGAGGAGGGAATATCAGACAATTCTGCTTGAGCATAGTAGAGTTTCTCAAACAGAGCTTGATCATGTTCAATGATAGAGTGAAAGGACTCTACGATCATAAACATAATCCTTCTGCCATCCGAACCTACTCTATAATCGTAGGGAATGTAGTGGTTGCCAGCTTGTCGACCTTGAAGTGAGACTGGTCTTTGATCAGCTTTGTTGCAAATTTCTTTACTCTTGGATAGTTTTTTGATACCATCTCCAAGTTGGGAATATGAGAAAAGCACCATGAGAAGTAGTTGTTATCACTAGTGATGGATGCCTTTGCCCATGACATGCGAGCGTAAAACCACCTTATTGCATGATCCTTAATTTCGGGCTCATATATCAGATTTGAAGTATCCAGCTTCATATCCTTGAGATTGTTGAGTAAATTTGTTGTGGTCATCTTCACCACATTTAGCCTTTCATTTCCAAGGTTAACCCATTTCCCTAGAAGTACATCAAGTGGTTCATCATCAACTTCCACCACTATTCTTTTATTGCGATGAATAGGATAAGGGATATGAAGATCTTCTGGTATCTCATCCTCAAGACTAGAATCTTCTTCACTTTCTTCCTGTCCTGACCTGGAGTCAGATTGGTGCAGACTTTCTTCAACTAACTCATCAGAATATTCCTGCATTTGATCATTATCTTCAGCAGAGCCAGTTTTTGCAGATCCACTAGACACCTAATGCTATGCAATTTTTAGTCTCTTGCTACTAGCCTTTGCAGATATTTTCCTTCTTTTTCCGTTAACATTTTCTTCCTTGGATTCAGACACATTATCACTTAATTCAATGATTACTGTAGAAGATTATCCTTTCTTCTTTAGGAAAGATCTAGCAAGCAATATGTTGCTCTTTCTTTTCTTTGGAGATTCAGCTATAGGAGATTTAGTCTTTTCTTGGTCTTTAGATTTTGAAGCCTTTGAATCGTCAGGTGAGCTTCTTTGGGGTTTAGTCACAGTGGTAGATTGTAAGACCCCAACTTTTATGAATAAAGATTAATTTTTCTCGAATAAATTTTTTGAATATTATGGTGTGGATTTGATATAATGTTATAGTTGTGGGTAATATTTATAAATTTTGCAAAGTAAGCAAGTTGTTATAAAATATTCGATTGGTCGGGAAATATTCGTTTTAACAGGGAATATTCGTACGACGGCACAATCATTGGTGGACCCCACAACTAAATTATTATCGAAGTTAGAAAACGACAAAAATATCTTTTTATAAAAATAACGACGAAATTTTTACTGTTAAACTGTTGAAATACCCGGTGGTAAAAGTACAATAACACGCGCGGTTGTATAGTAGCACACGGTATTAATTATTGATGCTAACGAGATAAGTCACTCAATTATACTCAATTATTGCTACAGTAATTGCTACATAATATCTCTCATATTATTGATTCAATTATTGTCATAGTATCATCTGCATAATATTTTATATTATTAAATCAATAATTGAGACGACGAAGTTATTCATATTATTATTTGCATTATTGACGATGTCTAGAAAGTTCTGTCGAGAAAATGGGTTTGGCCACCTAATTGCGCGCCAATAGGGAGAAATCCTTATCGAAAAGCCCCCTCTTTCCTGCGAATAATCTGGTTGTTAAATATTGTGAGCTATAATATTAATGATGAATAAGTTCGTGTTGATTAAAGATAAAATTGTTGATAAAAAATATTTCCATTGTGTTGGGATTATTAGTGTTAGTGGAAATCGACATTTATTTTGATAATAATTAATTTCTGGATGTTAAATTGACCAATCAGGCAATTAATCAGATAAATGAGAAATTAATTGCTATTAGTTCACATGCAAATTACTGTTGGTTCACATGTATAGAACTATTGATTCACATGCATGTACTATTAGGGGAGGTGGTGCAAGTTTGATAATACTTGAAGAAATAAATTAAAAATGGAGGTATAGATGAAGGTACTATACTGTAATAATTTGAGCCCCTAATCGTGCAATTATCAAAATTATGTTTTTCTATAAATAGAAGTTCATTCTTCTTTCATTCTCACCAATTCACTAAGACTCACAAGAGCAATTATAGAGAGAGAAGCTATAGAGAGAAAGAAGAAGAGTATTTTGCTACTTCACTATTACAGTGTCCAGTCTTCTACTAAGGTGAGGGGTATTATTTATTTCATATTCGCTTACGATATTATTTTTCGTATTCGTAAGGAATTTTATTTTCGTTCAATATTCGTAAGAAATATTATTTTCGTTCAATATTCGTAGGGATATTGTCTTCATTTAATATTCAAGGAATATTATTTTCGTTTAATATTAGTAAGGAATGTAGACACTCAAATTTTTCTGCACACCTGTTACTTATATTGCAGGAGGGCATATTCGTCTTTCAGAGATAACCTTGGAAGACAGCTCACATCCAGTCCGGATACTACTAGAAGCTCAGTTTCAACCCCAGAACACACACTGGGAGTAACAGCCTCAACCCCGGAACATACACCGGGAGTAACAGTTCCAACCTCAACGATAACACCGAGGCCTGTAGTTCCAATACCGGAACACACACCAGAGAAGACTGATTAATCTTGGAGATAACCCCGAGATATCTAGTCTCAGTCCCAACCATGGGAGTAGCTACCAACCTTGGCAATAACCCCAAGGAATGTAGTTCCGGAGATAACCCCGGAAATGTTTGTTTCAAATGCAATCAGCTTCAATCTCGGCGCTCACAACGAGATACTCAGTACCAACCCGGAGATAACACCGGGAGGACAGGCACACCTCAGAGATGACACTGAGGACCTTCAACACTTGCAGCAATCCAATCTCAGCAATAACTCTGAGCAACGTCTGCTTTATCAGCCCAACCGACGATAACCCCGGTGAGGGGCAAAATCGTCATCTTGACACCATAACGCCACACCGTACCGTCTCAACACTTCAATACATTCATTTCTACACAATGTTCCACAAAAGCTAAGGAAAACCAATCCTGAGTGACTATTACGCAGGATAACGGATAGAATTTGAAGCTGAAGACCAGAGGGCATCGTCCCATCTTCATGACTTCGTACAACCTCTAATCCCATGTCATTGCATAACTCTCGACAATGGCGGTCTGAAATAGGTCCCAAATACCTCAGTCGAATGCCCGGATTGCAATTCTGAAAGTTCGAGCGAACATCACGTTGCCTACGTGCACGTACTTCGAGACGACAGAACCCGCAAAACTCGGGGTAGCTTGGGCAGCCTTTGGTACACTTGGTACACTTGTTGGACTTTGTCCGATGAGCCTGGATTTTATATCTGGTGCGTTTATCGCTTATATATATATATATATATATATATATATATATATATATATATATATTTACATTTCGTCCCACCTGGAGTTTACTTCGTGGTGGTTGACCGTTTTTACTACTTTCTGTACATTTCGTCCCGCCTGGAGTTTCCTCCGTGGCGGTTGATCGCTTTTACAGCTTTATTTACATTTCTGATCCCCCGTGGAGGTGATTCGTGGTTGGTGATCATGTTTGTATATATATATTTACAGCTTTTATATATATACATGCTTACTGCGTTTATATCAACTGCGGCATCATGTGAGCCTAGGAATCATGTGATCACATATTCAGTCTATTGAATCTAGATTCGGCTCTCGTGATGGACCTTTTCAGCTGTAAGCAACTTGTAAATTTATCTGTGGTGTTTGGATTTCCTCAGATGGTTCTCATACCCACGAGGAGTTCAGCACCTTTTGTACATTATTTTCATACAGATGCCTCGCATCTGTAAAAATAAAATCAGTCAAGCCGAATACAGAATAAAATGGAAGTATCAAATGCCTCAATTACTATTGAGCACAGGGTTTGAAAAACCTCTTTTAAAACATCACTGTTATATATTGTTTAACACTGAATTTTTACATAAATTCAAACCCTATGTATATAGGTGCGAATGAGGCATATCACTACTTCCAAATAATAGCACATTGACCTACACACACACACACACACATTCATATAATAGTTTCTTGAAAAGTGGCTGTCACCGTGGCAACATGGATGTCGGGGGGTGCCTAACACCTTCCCTCCGCATAAGCAAGTCCCCCGACCCTAATTGAATCTCGGTTTCACAGACCCGTTTAGCAGTGTCACATCACTAGGTCAATGTGCAAACCTTTTCTCGATTGTGTTGGTACAACCAGTTAAAAAACCAACTGGCGACTCTTATAGTCCAATCGTCGACATTACACATGTCGGACCTTTTTCACTTGTTTTTTCAAACAAATCTCACCTAAAATGAGAACACAAAAAATAGGTAACGAAAAGGGACAAATAAAAATCCCCACGTCGACAAGGAATATTATTTTTTGTTCAATATTCGTATGAAATAATATTTTCTTCCATACTCTGTAGTATGTAAGTAATATTATTTCATTTCATATTCCTACTTATACACTCATTTTGTTAAAGTATTTCTTCTATACTCCGTGAAATTAGTAGAATATCCTTAAAATTTGCGCTTTATCTAGTATCCTTTCACAAGGATATTTTTCTGAACATTCTTGTTAAATTTTAAGCTTTTCATGCCGGAGTTATGACGAACGAAATTTTTGTAATTTAATTCTTAATATTTATTGAACTAAATAAATATTTTTGATGATTTAATTATTAGATTAAATAATTAATTGATACTATTGTGATAGATTAATTTAATGATATGTGTTATATTTATTAAATTAATGTAGAAAATTTTATTATTCAAAGTATTTAATTATGTGAGTTTATTAAATTAAAAGAAATATTTAATAAGCCTAATATTATTTTATAATTAATGAGAAAATTAATTTTATGACTATGTGAATTAATGAGAAATTATTATATTTTATTCAAATTAAATTAAATAATATATTTGAATTATTGTATAATTTGGTGTGACGATTTAAACTATAGTATAAGATAATCATTAAATTAAATGGTTTTGAAACATATTCTTGACCAGCCAAACAAGGCCCTAAGGGGAGTTGATAGCAGTTACCCATGATTGGGTAACTGACCATAATGCGCGTCAGTTTGCTTATTTATTATACGTATTCTCTTTTTCTTTTCTTATTATTTTTTGAGTCTGGAAAAGCAGAGAGGGAGAGTGTTTGAGAATTCAGAGAGATAATTGATAATTTTGAGGGAGATTGAAGTGGTGTTTATAAGAGAGATGTTATCTTCGCTTAATCTACGCTTTGGGTAATTTCTCCAACCCAGTTTAATTTGTGACGCCCCCAAAATAGGTATACAACACCCATTCTAAGTCGCCAAATACATGGTACAGAAAGCAAACTACAACTTCAATAATACAATTGTCGTGCAAAATACGACAACACATACTATAAGTTTAAATACAAATATTGTCTTCTAGACAATATTCACACTCAAATAAGTTCTCATTACAATTATTCAAATACTATTTTAAAGAAATAGTGAGGACTGCTAAAACATCTTTCTAGAACCATCACTCCATACCCCGACTAGATCCTGCTATGTTCTCACCTCCTGAGAAGAAAAATGGAATAAATAGGAAAAGGGTGAGCTCAACTAGCCCAGTAAAGAATATTATGACTAAGATAATATACAACAAATTATCATTAGTATTCAACAGGGAAACATATGATAGAATATAATCGACAACAAGTTTTAGATCAACAACTGTAGCGAAAACAGCAAACCATTAGAAGAGTCAAGTAGAGAATGAATTCTACTATCTTCTAAGATTTAAAAGTCCATCATCAATATTTTATCCCTGTAACATCAATTAATAATCATCTTTAACCAAATATTCATCTTTGCACTACAGGCCAAAGATATTCCTCAAGTAATCATACATCTTTGCACTACAGGCCAAAGATATTCAGTAATATCATCATTTAGGAATGAGGATGATGAAAAATATCTTAAAGAGAACGAATCCAGTGAGACAGAAGGACAAATAGTAGGGATTCGTATAACAGTTTATCCAAGATCAATAATACTTCATAATAATCAATTGTGAAGCAGAATTCAAAAATAAATATCAAAATATGGATACAATCAAAGATAGTAACCATAATAGACATCTTGGAAAAAAAGGAAAATTTTATTTCTCGGTGAATAGTTCCGTATTCGTGAATAGTGTCGTATACGTGAATAGTAACGTATACGTGAATAGTAACCTCGACACAAAAAGTTCTAAATTTGATAAAAAGTTCATATCAATATTTTAGCATAATGATATTGAAGAAAATAACATCATTAAGAAGAAAATAAGATCCCTTACCTCAAAATATCAGTACTTCGGGTCGGAATACCGGTATAAGGCTGAAAGAAAGTTGCTCTGATGAATAGAAACTCTCAAAGTATCAAAATACTCACAAAATACACTCAATAATATAGAGAGAGAAAGAGAAAAAACTTGTTTCTGGTGTGATTTTCAATTCTAACTTAGCCCTCTATTTATAGAAAAATGTTAGCACGCCGAAGCAGACTTAACCTGTAACCTGATGGCTTTTGTGACGCCCCCAAAATAGGTATACAACACCCATTCTGAGTCGCCAAATACATGGTACAGAAAGCAAACTACAACTTCAATAATACAATTGTCGTGCAAAATACGACAACACATACTGTGAGTTTAAATACAAATATTGTCTTCTGGACAATATCCATACTCAAATAAATCCTCATTACAATTATTCAAACACTATTTTACAGAAATAGTGAGGACTGCTAATACATCTTTCTAGAACCATCACTCCATACCCCGACTAGATCCTGCTATGTTCTCACCTCCTGAGAAGAAAAATGGAACAAAAAGGAAAAGGGTGAGCTCAACTAGCCCAGTAAAGAATATTATGACTAAGATAATATACAAACAAATTATCGTTAGTCTTCAACAGGGAAAATCTGATAGAATATAATCGACAACAAGTTTTAGATCAACAACTGCAGCGGAAACAGCAAACCATTAGAAGAGTCAAGTAGAGAAAGAATTCTACTATCTTCTAAGATTTAAAAGTCCATCATCAATATTTTATCCCTGTAACATCAATTAATAATCATCTTTATCCAAATATTCATCTTTGCACTACAGGCCAAAGATATTCATTTGTATCACCTGTCAGTCATGTTCATCTCAACACCTGTTCATCTTTGCACTACAGGCCAAAGATATTCATCAAGTAATCATACATCTTTGCACTACAGGCCAAAGATATTCAGTAATATCATCATTTAGGACTGAGGATGATGAAAAATATCTTAAAGAGAACGAATCCAATGAGACAGAAGGACAAATAGTAGGGATTCGTATAACAGTTTATCCAAGATCAATAATACTTCATAATAATCAATTGTGAAGCAGAATTCAAAAATAAAGATCAAAACATGGATACAATCAAAGATAGTAACCATAATAGACATCTTGGACAAAAAGGGAAAATTTTATTTTTCGGTGAATAGTGCCGTATTCGTGAATAGTGCCGTATACGTGAGTCCAAATGTAAAACCATATCAATACGTGATATAGTAACATAAGAAAATAATATCCCCAAATACACAAAAATATTCAAAATATTGATATAAATCATATTGAAATAATGATATTGAACAGAATAATATGATAGAAAATAATATCTCTTAGAAGAAAAATAATACCCTTACCTCAAAATATCAGTACTTCTGGTCGGAATACCGGTATAAGGCTGAAAGAAACTTGCTCTGATGAATAGAAACTCTCAAAGTATCTAAATACTCACAAAATACACTCAATAATCTAGAGAGAGAAAGAGAGAAAACTTGTTTCTGGTGTGATTTTCAATTCTAACTTAGCCCTCTATTTATAGGAAAATTTTGGTAGGTTTGACCTGCAACCTGATGGCTTTACCTGCTACTATTCCCACCCACCACATTTGAAATATAATTCAGCACATTTCTTCACCAACCACAAGTGGGGCCCACCAATTCTAGAATTTTCCACCAAAATGATAAACTCCGAAAATTCAACAATTTCTGAACCAGTCATCTTGTAAAATTCGTAATAAATCATACGTTCATTTTTAACGGTTCAAAATTTGTGGACATATACTCAACTTATATATGTATAACATATCCAAAAATTACCACGATCCAACGGTCGGATTAAAAATTATAACCCCCGCAAAATATCTCAAAAACCCTGATTTTTAATACCTCCATTCCGACAAAAATACTGATAAAAACCTCAACATTAACTCCTTCATTTTTAACCACAAAAATATATCCCTCATTTATATCCACATAAAATAAATATTTCCTTATCATATGAATCAATAATTAATTATTCACAAATAATATTACAGAATCACATTTATGACAACCAGGCCGTTCCCAGGAAAGAGGGGGCTTTCCAATAAGGATTTCTCCTTACTGGCGCGCAATTAGATGACCAAACCTCTCCTTAGACAGAACTTTCTAGACATTGCCAATAATGTTATCTAATAATATTATTCAAATAATATGAATTATTGATCTGATAAATGAAAATACTGTGCAGCAACAATTATTGAAACAACAATAATATAAAATATCAACGCAGCAATTATTGAATCAATAAAATAAAATATTGAATAATAACTACTGTAACAATTATTGAGTAGTGCCTTCTTACGTAAGAATCAATAATTGGTGCAATACCGTGTGCTACTGTATTTTAACCACCGGGTATTCCAACAGTATTAACGGTAACAACTACGCCGTTATTTATAAACAACTTATACTTGTCGTTTTCTTCATCCAATCGCTTTCCGTTATGGGGCCCACACAAGGCTGCGTCGTCGTACGAATATTCCCCGACAGCAAGAATATTCCACGACCAACCGAATATTCACCGACCAAAAATAAATATTTTATAACCACTTGCTTATTTTGCAAAATTTGCACATTTCACCCATAACCAAAGTATTATATCAAATTAACCCCTTATTATTCACAATAATATTTAGAGAAAATTTGATTTTATTCATTAATAAGTTGGGGTCTTACAACCTCCCCTCCTTATGAAATTTCGTCCTCGAAATTGACGTACGTACCTGATGTTTCAAAAAGGTGAGGATACCTCGCTTTCATTTCTGATTCCAACTCCCAGGTCATTTCTTCAATAGCATGGTTTCTCCACAAAACCTTAACTTGTGGTATAACCTTCGTGCGTAGGACATGCTCTTTCCTATCCAAGATCTTAACAGGTACCTCCTCGTACGTTAAATCTTCAGCTATCTCGTCTGGTTCTAACTCAATAATGTGGTTCGGGTCTTTAACATATTTACGAAGCATAGATATGTGAAAAACATTATGAACACGAGACATGCTTGGAGGTAATGCGAGTCTATATGCCACATTTCCTATTCGCTCAAGAATCTCAAATGGACCAACAAATCTTGGATTGAGCTTTCCTCTCTTCCCAAATCTTGTAACTCCCTTCCATGGTGCAACACGTAACAATACATGATCCCCAATATTAAATTCCACGTCCTTCCGATGAAGATCCGCATAACTCTTTTGTCGATCCTGTGCCGTTTGTATACGTTGTCGAATCGTTTGGATCTTCTCTGTAGTAATGCGTACCAATTCTGGTCCCAACAATGTTGCTTCACCCACCTCGTCCCAGCATACTGGAGAACGACATTTTCTTCCATACAACGCCTCAAATGGAGCCACACCTATGCTCGCCTGATAACTGTTGTTGTAGGAGAATTCCACCAATGGTAGGTACTTATCCCAACTCCCTTTGAGATCTAGGACACAAAGTCTTAATAGATCTTCAAGAGTTTGAATAGTCCTCTCTGATTGTCCGTCCGTTTGAGGATGGTATGCTGAACTGAATCGTAAATCCGTGCCCATAGCTTTCTGCAAGCTAACCCAAAATCGTGAAGTGAATCTTGGGTCACGATCCGAAACTATGGATACTGGCATGCCATGCAATCTCACAATCTCGTTCACGTACATACTAGCAAGACGTTCAAGGGAATAAGTCTCACGTATCGGCAAGAAATGAGCGGACTTGGTTAATCTATCAACAATAACCCAAATCGCATCTATGCCTTGAGAAACCTTGGGAAGACCTGTAACAAAATCCATAGTAATGTGTTCCCACTTCCATTTCGGAATCTCAAGTGGTTGCAATGGACCCTTTGGTACTTGATGCTCCGCTTTTACACGTTGACAAGTTAAACATCTCGAGATAAACTCCGCGATCTCTCTTTTCATATTGCTCCACCAAAATGTATGTCGAAGATCGTGATACATTTTGGTACTCCCAGGATGGATTGCAAACGGTGTGTTGTGTGCCTCCATCATTATTCTATGCTTCAAGTCAAAATCGTTAGGAACACAAAGTCTGGAGTTGACTCGAAGTATTCCTTCTTCATCGATTCTTGCTTCTGGAATAGCACCTTCTTGCACTTTCTTCTTCATACGCATCAGCTCTATATCCGTAGCTTGAGCAGCTTTAACTTTATCGATTAAAGTCGGTTCTACTCGTATATTTGATATCATCATGTGGGTACTTGGAGCCTTCATCTCTATCTCCATCCTTTGCAAGTCATACAAAATGGGCCTTTGTGTTAAAAACATTGCACTCGTACCCGCATATGATCTTCTACTCAATGCGTCAGCTACTACGTTTGCTTTTCCAGGATGATATTGGATGGTATGATCGTAATCTTTCAACAGCTCGAGCCAACGTCGCTGCCGCATGTTGAGTTCCTTTTGGGTGAAGAAATATTTGAGGCTTTTATGATCTGTATAGATCTCCACTTTCTCCCCATACAGGTAGTGTCTCCAGATCTTCAACGCAAAAACGACTGCTGCCAACTCCAAATCATGAGTAGGATAATTCCTCTCATATTCTTTGAGTTGTCGTGAGGCATAGGCTATGACTTTCCCATGTTGCATGAGAACACATCCTAACCCTTTGCCTGAAGCATCGCTGTAGATAACAAATCCATCCGAACCAGATGGTATTGTCAGAACAGGTGCCGAAATGAGTCTCCTCTTGAGTTCTTGGAAACTCTTCTCGCATTCCTCACTCCATACGAATTTTGTATCTTTCCGAGTCAGCTGAGTTAACGGAGTAGCGATTCGAGAAAATCCTTCCACAAATCTCCGATAATAACCAGCTAAGCCCAGAAAGCTACGTACTTCGGTTACCGACTTCGGTTGCTCCCAACTTTGTATGGCTTCAATCTTCGCCGGGTCGACAGATACTCCATGTTTTGACACCACGTGCCCAAGGAATGCTACTTCCTCAAGCCAGAACTCGCATTTCTTCAGTTTGGCATATAGCTTGTTTTCACGAAGCCTTTGCAGTACCAGCTTCAAATGGCGCTCATGATCTTCACGGCTTTTGGAATAGATGAGGATGTCATCAATAAAGACAACAACGAACTGATCCAAATATTCTTTGAATACACGGTTCATCATATCCATGAAGGCAGCAGGAGCATTAGTCAATCCAAAAGACATTACTAAGAATTCATAATGCCCGTACCGAGTTCTGAAGGCAGTCTTTGGAATATCCTCAGTTTTAATCTTCAGCTGATGATATCCAGAACGAAGATCGATCTTTGAAAAGAATTGTGCTCCTTGCAACTGGTCAAACAGGTCATCAATGCGAGGTAGCGGATACCTATTCTTGATGGTGACATGGTTCAATTCTCGATAGTCAATACAAAGTCGCATACTCCCGTCTTTCTTCTTTACGAATAAAACAGGAGCACCCCAAGGAGACGTACTAGGACGAATAAAACCGATGTCCAACAACTCCTGTAGTTGGACTTTTAACTCCTGAAGTTCAATAGGAGCCATTCGATATGGGGTTTTAGAAATGGGCTTTGTACCGGGTTCAAGGTCAATAAAGAATTCAATTTCTCGTTCCGGGGGTAGACCGGGAAGTTCTTCAGGAAATACATCGGGAAATTCTCTAACAATAGAAATATTATTCAAATCTGACTTGTCTTTGTTCAAATCCATAACATGGGCTAAGAAAGCTTGACATCCGTTTTTCAATAAACGAATAGCTTTGTGGCTTGATATGACAGTGACTGATTTTAGTGGTTTAGTAGTTTGAATTCGTATGACAGGTTGGTTAGGAATATGAAAACTAACAACCTTACGAAAACAATCAATTTTAGCATGATGAGTGGTTAACCAATCAATTCCTAAAATCACATCAAAAGCAAGTATCTTTAAAGAGATAAGATCAACAGGTAATGTGATAGTGCCAACTTGGATCATGCAAGATTTATAAACTGTAGATGTAACGAAGGTTTCACCCAACGGAGTTTCAACAGATAAGTTAAAGTCCAATTTCTCCGGAGTCAAGTTTAAACGTTGAGCACAAGCAGGAGAGATAAAAGAATGGGTAGAACCGGTATCTAGTAAAGTATAAACTTCGCAAGAATTCAAGATTAGCTTACCCGTGATCACCTCGTTCGGGTTTCTCGCGTTTTGGCCAGTCACGACAAACGCCCTTCCAGGAACCGCTGATTTCGACTTATCCGGGATAACTTTTGGAGTCACCATCCCCGCTGAACTTGGTTTTGCTACAGAACACTCTCGAGCTATATGACCTTCCTTTCCACAGTTATAACATACCTTGGATTGTTGTGGGCAGTTTGGGCTGATATGTCCCTCTTTCCCACATTTGTAACATACGACCGGTGGTCGTTCTCCTCCCCTAGAAACAGTTGATGTTTGTGCTGACGTCTTCACGTTATCATTGTTGTACCTTCTCTTCTTGAAATCTCCTCCCGACTCGCTCCTTCTATTATCACGACCACGATTACCACCAGAGTGGTTACCGCTTTTGTCCGAATGTTTTCCTCCCTGCTGGTTTTCATTGCTTCGATGACTGCCGCCACCGGTATGACCCTGGTTGTGGTCCCTCGGTTGCACATACTCATTATCTCGCTCTAATAATTGAGCCCTGTTTACAACATCTGAATATAAAGAAAATTTATGAGAGATAAGATATTGCCGAATCTCGGGTTTTAGACCTCTCAGAAACATCCTTGTCATTCGTTCCTCATTTTCGACCAAATGAGGTGCAAACCTGGATAACTCTGCAAACTTCGCCTCGTACTGGGACACCGTCATGTTGTTTTGTTCCAGTCTAATAAACTCAACCTCCTTCATATGACGAATACTTTCAGGAAAGTACTTGTCATTGAACAGTTTTTGAAATGTTTCCCAGGACATGTTGAGTGCGTCAGGCTGGGTACGCTTCACAGACTCCCACCAGTAGTCTGCCTCACCGCGGAACATAAATGTGGCGAATGGAACCTTCTGTTCCTCCGTGCATCCCAAGACATCAAATATCTTGGTAATTTGCTTGACCCACGTTTCCGCCATGATCGGATCCGGCTTTCCCTTAAATTCTGGTGGTCCCAATTCTTTGAACTGCTTAGCTGTGACAAACCGCGCGTTGTTATCATTTCCACCCGTATTCTGCACACGAGTCTCCCTCGTCTGATTTTGCATGAACTGCAAAAAGCTCCTAAACATTCCATCATTCATCGTTTGCTCGGTAACGTTGTTTACAGGAGGAATATTGCCTTCCTGTTGCACGTTCCCCTGGGTAGTGATCAAAGGTGTCTCCACGGTCTGATTTACTCCATTATTAACGTTCTCAGCTGCCATTCTTAAATACTGCCATAAAACAAGGGTTAATAGTCATGTCATATATTATCCCTATACTCTGACCGACCAAATAAACACCAAATAAACTTAGTCAGGTCATACTAGCGAAGGAATTCCCCGTCTCTCCCCTCCTAGTTCTTGTCTCACATCTCAGCCAGGGATCATATCCCTAAGCTCTGATACCAACTGTGACGCCCCCAAAATAGGTATACAACACCCATTCTGAGTCGCCAAATACATGGTACAGAAAGCAAACTACAACTTCAATAATACAATTGTCGTGCAAAATACGACAACACATACTGTGAGTTTAAATACAAATATTGTCTTCTAGACAATATCCACACTCAAATAAATCCTCATTACAATTATTCAAACACTATTTTACAGAAATAGTGAGGACTGCTAATACATCTTTCTAGAACCATCACTCCATACCCCGACTAGATCCTGCTATGTTCTCACCTCCTGAGAAGAAAAATGGAACAAAAAGGAAAAGGGTGAGCTCAACTAGCCCAGTAAAGAATATTATGACTAAGATAATATACAACAAATTATCGTTAGTCTTCAACAGGGAAAAATCTGATAGAATATAATCGACAACAAGTTTTAGATCAACAACTGCAGCGGAAACAGCAAACCATTAGAAGAGTCAAGTAGAGAAAGAATTCTACTATCTTCTAAGATTTAAAAGTCCATCATCAATATTTTATCCCTGTAACATCAATTAATAATCATCTTTAACCAAATATTCATCTTTGCACTACAGGCCAAAGATATTCATTTGTATCACCTGTCAGTCATGTTCATCTCAACACCTGTTCATCTTTGCACTACAGGCCAAAGATATTCATCAAGTAATCATACATCTTTGCACTACAGGCCAAAGATATTCATTAATATCATCATTTAGGACTGAGGATGATGAAAAATATCTTAAAGAGAACGAATCCAATGAGACAGAAGGACAAATAGTAGGGATTCGTATAACAGTTTATCCAAGATCAATAATACTTCATAATAATCAATTGTGAAGCAGAATTCAAAAATAAAGATCAAAACATGGATACAATCAAAGATAGTAACCATAATAGACATCTTGGACAAAAAGGGAAAATTTTATTTTTCGGTGAATAGTGCCGTATACGTGAATAGTGCCGTATACGTGAATAGTAAGACACGTTCCAAATTTGATACTCATATACAGCATAATATATTGAAGTAATATCATAAGAATAATATCCCACAAATATCAAAATAATCATTAATATTGATATAAAATCTCTCACAATATAAATAATTTGAATATTGAACAGAATAATATATGAATAGAAAATAATATCTCTTCAGAAGAAAATAATACCCTTACCTCAAAATATCAGTACTTCTGGTCGGAATACCGGTATAAGGCTGAAAGAAACTTGCTCTGATGAATAGAAACTCTCAAAGTATCTAAATACTCACAAAATACACTCAATAATCTAGAGAGAGAAAGAGAGAAAACTTGTTTCTGGTGTGATTTTCAATTCTAACTTAGCCCTCTATTTATAGGAAAATTTTAGTAGGTTTGACCTGCAACCTGATGGCTTTACCTGCTACTATTCCCACCCACCACATTTGAAATATAATTCAGCACATTTCTTCACCAACCACAAGTGGGGCCCACCAATTCTAGAATTTTCCACCAAAATGATAAACTCCGAAAATTCAACAATTTCTGAACCAGTCATCTTGTAAAATTCGTAATAAATCATACGTTCATTTTTAACGGTTCAAAATTTGTGGACATATACTCAACTTATATATGTATAACATATCCAAAAATTACCACGATCCAACGGTCGGATTAAAAATTATAACCCCCGCAAACTATCTCAAAAACCCTGATTTTTAATACCTCCATTCCGACAAAAATACTGATAAAAACCTCAACATTAACTCCTTCATTTTTAACCACAAAAATATATCCCTCATTTATATCCACATAAAATAAATATTTCCTTATCATATGAATCAATAATTAATTATTCACAAATAATATTACAGAATCACATTTATGACAACCAGGCCGTTCCCAGGAAAGAGGGGGCTTTCCAATAAGGATTTCTCCTTACTGGCGCGCAATTAGATGACCAAACCTCTCCTTAGACAGAACTTTCTAGACATTGCCAATAATGTTATCTAATAATATTATTCAAATAATATGAATTATTGATCTGATAAATGAAAATACTGTGCAGCAACAATTATTGAAACAACAATAATATAAAATATCAACGCAACAATTATTGAATCAATAAAATAAAATATTGAATAATAACTACTGTAACAATTATTGAGTAGTGCCTTCTTACGTAAGAATCAATAATTGGTGCAATACCGTGTGCTACTGTATTTTAACCACCGGGTATTCCAACAGTATTAACGGTAACAACTACGCCGTTATTTATAAACAACTTATACTTGTCGTTTTCTTCATCCAATCGCTTTCCGTTATGGGGCCCACACAAGGCTGCGTCGTCGTACGAATATTCCCCGACAGCAAGAATATTCCACGACCAACCGAATATTCACCGACCAAAAATAAATATTTTATAACCACTTGCTTATTTTACAAAATTTGCACATTTCACCCATAACCAAAGTATTATATCAAATTAACCCCTTATTATAATAATATTTAGAGAAAATTTGATTTTATTCATTAATAAGTTGGGGTCTTACAGCTTTACCTGCTACTATTCCCACCCACCACATTTGAATAAAAATCTCAGCACATTTCTTCACCAACCAAGAGTGGGGCCCACCAATTCTAGAATTTTCCACCAAAATGATTAACTCCGAAAATTCAATAATTTCTGAATCAGTCATCTCGTAAAATTCATAATAAATCATACGTTCATTTTTAACGGTTTAAAATTTGTGGACATATACTCAACTTATATATATATATAACATATCCAAAAATTACCACGATCCAACGGTCGGATTAAAAATTATAACACCCGCAATATTTCTCAAAAACCTTGATTTGATTTTTAATACCTCCATTCCGATAAAAATACTAATAAAACACCTCAACATTAACTCCTTTATTTTTAACCACAATAAATATATCCAACATTTATATCCACATAAAATAAATATTTCCTTATCATATGAATCAATAATTAATTATTCATAAATAATATTACAGAATCACATTTATGACAACCAGACCGTTCCCAGGAAAGAGGAGGCTTTCCAATAAGAATTTTTTCTTACTGGCGCGCAATTAGATGACCAAACCTCTCCTTAGACAGAACTTTCTAGATATTGCCAACAATGTTATCTAATAATATTATTCAAATAATATGAATTATTGATCTGATAAAGGAAAATACTGTGTAGTGACAATTATTGAAACAACAATAATATAAAATATCAATGCAACAATTATTAAATCAATAAAATATTAAACAGTAACTACTGTAATAATTATTGAGTAGTGCCTTCCTTCGTAAGAATCAATAATTGGTGTAATACCGTATGCTACTGTATTTTAACCACCGGGTATTCCAACAGTATTAACGGTAACAACTACGCCGTTATTTATAAACAACTTATACTTGTCGTTTTCTTCATCCAATCGCTTTCTGTTATGGGGCCCACACAAGGCCGCGCCGTCATACGAATATTCCCCGACAGCAAGAATATTCCACGACCAAACGAATATTCCCTGAAAAAATGAATATTTTATAACCACTTGCTTATTTTGTAAAATTTGCACATTTTACCCATAACCAAAGTATTATATCAAATTAATCCCTTATTATTCACAATAATATTTAGAGAAAATTTGATTTTATTCATTAATAAGTTAGGGTCTTACATAATTACGTTGTTTCAGTTTTTATAAAAATGGCTTTCAAGTTTACTGTAAAGTCTTTGTAAGTTGAAAATAGTAAGGATTATGTGTATGTCTGTGTTAATGTGTATCATATCGTATTTGATTATATATATATATATATATATATATATATATATATATATATATATATATATATATATATATATATATAAACCTTATCATCAGTTTCATAATACTATAATTATAACGTATGTATGGCCTCAAATTTGCAGAGTATGGAATATGGCCATATGTCCCTTATACGTGATTTTAATATGTCAAACATAAATTATTTTGTAAAATTTACACTTGTATGCTATTATGCATGTTGATACGAAGAGACCAAACTTTAAATGAACGGATTCGGTGTTATAACGAATCCGTAGTGTTAATTTTTATGATTTATGTTCAAAACCTTCAAGAACATCAAGAATAGTAAAATTTACATATTTTAATTCTGTAATTATGTGTTTTAATGGGTTAAAATCATTCTAAAAATGTTGGGTAATAATTATGAATGAATTATAGGATGTGGGTATGTTAAATTGGTGAAATTAATGATCATGTAGTGTTTATTTCGCTGAACTCTGTGTTCTTCGCGAACTGAGAATCAAAATCTGGAGTTTCACGCCGCGGCGCCAACTCCATAACTAAAGTCCTGCGCCACAGCGCCAAGTATCCGGCCGCAGTACCAGGACATAGTACAACAATCGCGCCGCAGGGCCACTTAGCAGAATGGTCCAGAAATGAGTTTTTAAAATGTTTAAGTCTAGCAATGTGTTGGTAACTTAACCTAATGAATATAAATTTAGGTTAAACATATAATGAGATGTTAAAGTAAATTATTAACATGTCAATAACACAATTACATGTGAATTGAATTATTGAATGCATAACTAGCTTATTAATTGTGAAGTGTAAATGGTATGTCAATAAGTATGATAAATTGACTAAGTATAGTCATAACCAGAGTATAGACCAAAGAATGAGCATATGTTGATTAGTTATGTTATTATTGACTGGTATTGTGAACGTAAATGATATGTAGGATTTAAATCAAGGAACAAATTTAATTAAAGTGTAATCTACGCACGAAGCAAGTTTCCTAACCCTACTTGTTATCGTTATATAAGTGATGAATTCACATTTCTACATTGAGCAAGTTCTCATTATTATTGATCAAGTTTGTTTTGTTATATTAAAGGCTATTAATCTTTCAAGCACGATGTTGTTATACAATACTTATTCTATTGTATACCTTTTGAGATTTTATTCAAGTTAAATATTTAGTTACTGTTAAACCTTGTTAGACTAGCGAACCCATAATGATTCGACTAGTCCATAGTTGATGAATGTTCTAAATTTCAGAACCCTTGATGAATTATCCAAACCAAACTTCCTTTGGTGCGGACTCAAATGTCAAACTGAGATGAACAATACTGTATAGGGGATTACTTATGCGTTAGTGTTAAGATATTGTGTACAGTATAGTACTGAGGGCTGATCCCCCTAAGTACGAGAAGAAAGTTCCATAGTCTTATGACTGTTAAAGGTTTCAAGTATAACGCTTGATAACCTAGGACATAGTTCAAGGTCTTATGACCCTCAAATTTCTTTTGATTCTTGGTAATCATTTTTGGTTCAAAAGTTGAGCTTTATTTCAGAAGTTTTTGATTCACTCGCATGTTATTATATTGTTATTTCATTATTATACTTGTGGGAAATCGTGCTCACTCTTGCGTAATAATAACATTACAGTTAAGAACGAAAGAACCGACGAGCTTTCTTCTAGCAAGGGCAAGGGCAAAGCTATTAAGTAATGAAGACGTGTTATTAAATTTTAGGAATGTTATTGTCAAGACTAGATGTTGTTTAAGACTTATTATTTTTTTATGCTTCCGCACAGATGTTTAAGGTTAGTATGACTTGGGATTGTATTTATTATTCAGATGTTGTAACCCCATAAGGGGAGGATTTATTTCTATCTATTGCATGGTTTGCAGTTATTATGGGTAGATAGATATATGATGTTGTATAGTGAACACCAAATCATGTGGGAATGGAAGTACCTTGATTTGGAGGTGTCACAGGTTGGTATCAAAGCTGTAGGTTATGAACCTTAGGTGGGAGAATAACCTTAGGTAATAGCCTTATAGAAAGAACATGGTGAAGGAAAACTCTTATCGAGTTCTAAGAGATGAATTTCTTAATTCATTGAAGATAATAAAAGACTTTATGTGCTTATGTATTAAATTATGTGCTCACTAGTACGACTTAGTAACTAAAACTTAAAACTTTGTTGTCAGGATGTCAGTTGTTGGAGGAGCTAGTCGAGCTGGGGAGGAAGAACCCTGAGTGCTTACTGAGGAGGAGTCCCGAGACATTCATTGTAACGCCCCCAAAATAGGTCCATTCCATCCAACCTATTCTGAGTCGTCAAATACATGGTACAGAAAACAACTATAACTTTATTACAATAATTATCGTGCAAAATACAACAACACATATGCTGTGAGTTTGGATACAAATATATACCAAATGTGATTCATGTTCCAACCGTGGACATCACCTCACAATGACACCTTACATAAAGGTATAGTCAAAAACTGTTTTAAAAATTAGAATCTTTGGGAAGTGCTCAAGTAAACCTTCGTACATGGGAGACCATGCTTCTAGGTTATGATAGATATCATATGGCCACAGAATTATCCTTGGTTGATCCAATAGACCCCAAAGAAAAATGAGAATTTTACTATCATATCATTTCCAATAGTGAGTCTTCTCTTGACATATCATTATCTCCACTGTCTCTAACTGAGAATTATACTTCAAACAAATACCAAGATTATATAGGTAGTGCTCGTAGATATACTCGATAAGTGGATGTGCACAATCATGTCTTATGATGACACGAGGTTGTATGTCATTATACATCCTATAAGATAGTGGCAAAACACCCTTCCAAGTTAAATTCACCTCACCCTCAATATCTATAGACCACCGTTCTATTCCCTTGTTATCCCTCGCTCGACCCAGCTACACTTTTATTACCTGAAAGGAATTGTGAAGCAAAAGGGTGAGCACAACTAGCTCAGTAAAGAATATCATGACTAAAGATAAATTATCAATAGTCTTCAACAGTAATAAATCAGAGATTTAGAACATATGGTAGATGATAAAACTTTTCAACCATAGTTGCAGCGGAACGAGCAATCCATTAGAAGAGTCACATAGACCATAAAGTCTATTATCTTCTCCATGTTAAAAGTCCACCAACAATGTTTTATCCCTGTAACATCAATCAACAGTTCCTTTCCACAATCATATAAATAACTCATAATCATAATTGTAGTTCTAAATTTCTCTTCGCATTCAGGACGAAGATAATTTTCATCACCTGTCTTTACCTGAAACATCAAAGATCATGATTATACCAAATCACAGTTCCTGTTCATAATCATACTAATAAATTCATCTTTGCACTACATGCCAAAGATATTCATCAACAGTTCATCTTTGCACTACAGGCCAAAAGATATTCAACAACAGGTCATCTTTGCACTACAGGCCAAAGACATTCATATATCAAAGAAATACATAATCATTTCAGAATTTATATAAACAATAATTATAACCATGTTGATAAATTCACATTTTCACTTAAGCTAAAGATATTCAATATAAATTCAATGGTCATGATCATACCAGTCACAATTCAACTTTTCACTACTGACCAAAGAGAACCCTAGTCATGATCATACCAATAATCTACCCATCTTTACACTCTAGTGAAAGAGAATTTCAACATCAGGGTTATAAAATGTTATATATACAAACAATATAATCAATATATAATTTTAATCTCCAGAGTAATATTCATAAATCAACTATAATTTGGTTAGAAAAAGAAACCAATTTTGTCATAAATAGTACCCGTGAATAGTAACTCATGAATAGTAACTCGTGAATAGTAACTCGTGAATAGTAACTCATGAATAGTAACTCGTGAATAGTAACTCATGAATAATAACTCGTGAATAGTAACTCGTGAATAGTAATTTATGAATAGTAACTCGTGAATAGTAACTCATGAATAGTAACTTATGAATAGTAACCCCGACATGAAAAGTTCTAAATTTGATAAAAATTTCCAACCAATATTTCGGCATAAAGATATTGAAGAAATAATATCATTTTCGAATAAAATAACATCCCTTACCATCCCTTACCTCAAAAGAGCAGTACTCCTGACTGGAATAACGCTGAACGAACTTGCACCGTATAGCAACACTCAAGATATCAAAATACTCACAAGAATACACTCGATAATATAGAGAGAGAAATAGAGAGAAAACTTCAGTTTCTGGTGTGATTTTCAATTCTAACCTAAGCACCCTATTTATAGGAAATTCAATTCTCTACAACTTTGCAGAAGAAAGTTTTTCCAAATTTCAAACAGAAATTGACCGAAATCCACAAACGGATAATTTTACAGTCTATAATAAATTTTCGGTCAAGAATTGTGTCCACCAACACACAAAACATGTGTTAAACATTTAATCCAACAAAAATACTATTCCTCCTCATATACTCATATATCCCACATTCATTGTAAAAATATCACCATCAATATATTATTAAAATAATATATTTAAATGAATTATTTTATCAGAAAAAGATAAAATATTAATTTTCAACAATTGTCACATTAAAAATTTTCTCCATCTATATCCACATAAAATCACTATTTTTCTCATCATATAAATCAATAATTAATTATACACAAATAATATTACAGAATCACAATACCGACAACCAGGCCGTTCCCAGGAAAGAGGGGGCTTTCCAATAAGGATCTCTCCTTACTGGCGTGTAATTAGATGACCAAACCTCTCCTTAGACAGAACTTTGTAGATATTGCCAATAATGTTATCTAATAATATTATTAAGATAATATGGATTATTGCTCCGATAATAGAAAATACTGTGTAGTGACAATTATTAAAACAACAGTAATATAAAATATCAACGCGGCAATTATTGAATCAATAAAATAAAATACTGAACAGTAATTACTGTAAAAATTATTGAGTAATGCCTTCTTACGTAAAAATCAATAATTGGTGCAATACCGTGTGCTACTGTGCAACAACGAGTATTACTTTGTTTTAACCACCGGGTATTCTAACAGTGTTAACGGTAACAACTACGCCGTTATTTATAAACAACTTACTCTTGTCGTTTTCTTCATCCAATCGCTTTCCGTTATGGGGCCCACAAAAGGCTGTGCCGTCGTATGAATATTCCCCGATAGTAAGAATATTCCATGATCAAACGAATATTCACCGATAACAATGAATATTTTATAACCACTTGTGTATTTTCAAAAAAAATTCATATATCACCCTTAACTTTAATATTTATCAATTTAACCATTTACTGAATAGTAAATATAAGAAAAATTGAATACTTTTATTTCATAAAATTCGGGGTCTTACAATCTCCCCTCCTTATAAAATTTCGTCCTCGAAATTTACGTACCTGGTATTTCAAAGAGTTGAGAATACCTTGCTTTCATTTCGGATTCCATCTTTCTTGTCATCATGATTTCTCCATTGCTCATCTCCTGTATTTCAGATATCATTCTAGAATACAGCTTCAAAAACAAAGGTTAATTTAACAAATTAACATATCACATAATATCCCGATATTATGACTGACCAACAAATAAGCTTAGGTAGGACACACTAGCGAAGAATTTACTCGTCTCTCCCCTCCTAGTCCTATTCCCCGATCTCCACCAGAGATCATATCCCTAAGCTCTGATACCAAATGTGACTCTCATGGTGCTTCAACCACAGCACCTCACAATGGTACCTATCAGTTTGCCACCGCAGAACGGCGTCCCCTACGGAGAGTCTGGCTTCGGTGCATCCCCCATCAACAGGAAGTCACCAGCGAGAGGCTCGGGGCTCTTTACTTATAGCTCTGATACCAACTGTAACGCCCCCAAAATAGGTCCATTCCATCCAACCTATTCTGAGTCGTCAAATACATGGTACAGAAAATAACTATAACTTTATTACAACAATTATCGTGCAAAATACAACAACACATATGCTGTGAGTTTGGATACAAATATATACCAAATGTGACTCATGTTCCAACCGTGGACATCACCTCACAATGACACCTTACATAAAGGTATAGTCAAAAATTGTTTTAAAAATTAGAATCTTTGGGAAGTGCTCAAGTAAACCTTCGTACATGGGAGACCATGCTTTTAGGTTATGATAGATATCATATGGCCACAGAATTATCCTTAGTTGATCCAATAGATCCCAAAGAAAAATGAGAATTTTACTATCATATCATTTCCAATAGTGAGTCTTCTCTTGACATATCATTATCTCCACTATCTCTAACTGAGAATTATACTTCAAACAAATACCAAGATTATATAGGTAGTGCTCGTAGATATACTCGATAAGTGGATGTGCACAACCATGTCTTATGATGACACGAGGTTGTATGTCATTATACATCCTATAAGATAGTGGCAAAACACCCTTCCAAGTTAAATTCACCTCACCCTCAATATCTATAGACCACCGTTCTATTCCCTTGTTATCCCTCGCTCGACCCAGCTACACTTTTATTACCTGAAAGGAATTGTGAAGCAAAAGGGTGAGCACAACTAGCTCAGTAAAGAATATCATGACTACAGATAAATTATCAATAGTCTTCAACAGTAATAAATCAGAGATTTAGAACATATGGTAGATGATAAAACTTTTCAACCATAGTTGCAGCGGAACGAGCAATCCATTAGAAGAGTCACATAGACCATAAAGTCTATTATCTTCTCCATGTTAAAAGTCCACCAACAATGTTTTATCCCTGTAACATCAATCAACAGTTCCTTTCCACAATCATATAAATAACTCATAATCATAATTGTAGTTCTAAATTTCTCTTCGCATTCAGGACGAAGATAATTTTCATCACCTGTCTTTACCTGAAACATCAAAGATCATGATTATACCAAATCACAGTTCCTGTTCATAATCATACTAATAAATTCATCTTTGCACTACAGGCCAAAGATATTCATCAACAGTTCATCTTTGCACTACAGGCCAAAAGATATTCAACAACAGGTCATCTTTGCACTACAGGCCAAAGACATTCATATATCAAAGAAATACATAATCATTTCAGAATTTATATAAACAATAATTATAACCATGTTGATAAATTCACATTTTCACTTAAGCTAAAGATATTCAATATAAATTCAATGGTCATGATCATACCAGTCACAATTCAACTTTTCACTACTGACCAAAGAGAACCCTAGTCATGATCATACCAATAATCTACCCATCTTTACACTCTAGTGAAAGAGAATTTTAACATCAGGGTTATAAAATGTTATATATAAAAATAATATAATCAATATATAATTTTAATCTCCAGAGTAATATTCATAAATCAACTATAATTTGGTTAGAAAAAGAAACTAATTTTGTCATGAATAGTACCCATGAATAGTAACTCGTGAATAGTAACTCGTGAATAGTAACTCATGAATAGTAACTCGTGAATAGTAACTTATGAATAGTAACTCATGAATAGTAACTCGTGAATACTAACTCATGAATAATAACTCGTGAATAGTAATTTATGAATAGTAACTCGTGAATAGTAACTCATGAATAGTAACTTATGAATAGTAACCCCGACATGAAAAGTTCCAAATTTGATAAAAATTTCCAACCAATATTTCGGCATAAAGATACTGAAGAAATAATATCATTTTCGAATAAAATAACATCCCTTACCATCCCTTACCTCAAAAGAGCAGTACTCCTGACTGGAATAACGCTGAACGAACTTGCACCGTATAGCAACACTCAAGATATCAAAATACTCACAAGAATACACTCGATAATATAGAGAGAGAAATAGAGAGAAAACTTCCATTTCTGGTGTGATTTTCAATTCTAACCTAAGCACCCTATTTATAGGAAATTCAATTCTCTACAACTTTGCAGAAGAAAGTTTTTCCAAATTTCAAACAGAAATTGACCGAAATCCACAAACGGATAATTTTACAGTCTATAATAAACTTTCGGTCAAGAATTGTGTCCACCAACACACAAAACATGTGTTAAACATTTAATCTAATAAAAATACTCTTCCTCCTCATATACTCATATATCCCACATTCATTGTAAAAATATCACCATCAATATATTATTAAAATAATATATTTAAATGAATTATTTTATCAGAAAAAGATAAAATATTAATTTTCAACAATTGTCACATTAAAAATTTTCTCCATCTATATCCACATAAAATCACTATTTTTCTCATCATATAAATCAATAATTAATTATACACAAATAATATTACAGAATCACAATACCGACAACCAGGCCGTTTCCAGGAAAGAGGGGGCTTTCCAATAAGGATCTCTCCTTACTGGCGCGCAATTAGATGACCAAACCTCTCCTTAGACAGAACTTTGTAGATATTGCCAATAATGTTATCTAATAATATTATTAAGATAATATGAATTATTGCTCCGATAATAGAAAATACTGTGTAGTGATAATTATTAAAACAACATTAATATAAAATATCAACGCAGCAATTATTGAATCAATAAAATAAAATACTGAACAGTAATTACTGTAAAAATTATTGAGTAATGCCTTCTTACGTAAAAATCAATAATTGGTGCAATACCGTGTGCTACTGTGCAACAACGCGTATTACTTTGTTTTAACCACCGGGTATTCTAACAGTGTTAACGGTAACAACTACGCCGTTATTTATAAACAACTTACTCTTGTCGTCTTCTTCATCCAATCGCTTTCCGTTATGGGGCCCACAAAAGGCTGCGCCGTCGTATGAATATTCTCCGATAGTAAGAATATTCCACGATCAAACGAATATTCACCGATAACAATGAATATTTTATAACCACTTGTGTATTTCCAAAAAAAATTCATATATCACCCTTAACTTTAATATTTATCAATTTAACCATTTACTGAATAGTAATTATAAGAAAAATTGAATACTTTTATTTCATAAAATTCGGGGTCTTACATTCATGTTATCAGGGAACAGTTGATTCAGAGGGAGCCATCTCCGTTGATCACTGTTGTTGGTCAGGAGCATGAGCCTGAGACTGATCCAGAGGAGGATCCTAAGGAGGAAGAGGAAGAGGAAGAGGAAGAAGAGGAGTTCCCACCGAACTCCATTGATGCTGAGATGTACGATGAGCTATATGACAGTAACGTAGAGTTAAGTGACACTGTCCAGGATTTGACTGAGCGGACGATTATTCAGCAGATTACCATCGAGCAGAAGGATAGGGAGATTGTGACTCTTCACACATGTGTGGGAAACGTGGAGTGGAATTTGGTTCACGAGAAGGGTCAAACTGAGGAGAAGTCTGAATAAATAGAGAAGTTAAAGAAGGAAGTGAAGGAAAGCTCAGAGAGGCTGATCATAGCAGAGGAGGGCTGGGTAAGAGAATCACATCGTGCTGATCTTGCAGAAAGGGATTGTCGTGTAAAGAAGGCTAAGCTTGGGGAGACATACTCTACACTTAATAATGCAATGGATGAAGCCCAGGATCGAGTTTTGAGGTATCCAATCCAGTTTGAAGGTCTACCATCGTGCATGCTGGATCGCAGAACGATGTCTCGCATCATGGAAGAGGAACGTAGTAAGGTTATTCAGCACCTTAACAGGTAGTGATAGGATTTGTTTAATTATGTGAAAAACTTATCTGGTTTTTAGATGTAAATTCAGACGTGTTTATGCACGAATGAATATTTTAATGTTTTAAATCTTGTAGATTTTTATCTTAGGATAGTTGATGTAAATAGCAGTGACGCTATCGTTTGATGTTAAAGCTTTTGAGTTGAATAAATATATCAAGTTGTTTGAGATAAAGTGTTAAGAGATTATGTTAAATTATTGAGTTAAGCCTTAACTATTTAGAGAATTTAATAAAGATCTAGTAAGCATATATTTTAATAGAAATATGCCGCCAAGGGGAAGACAAAACCGTCAACCAGCTCAGGAAGAGTCAACGAATAATAACAATAACGCTAATCCTAATCCCGTCCAATAATTAGTGAACTTACTAGCTGGAGCAATGAATAATCAACCTCAAGCTCCACCTAGTACAACGTTCAAAGATTTCAAGGTGGTGGGACCACCAAAATTTAAAGGTTCCATGAACCCGATCAAAGCTCAGACCTGGGTTATGGAGATGGAGAAGGTTTTTGAGGTCGCAAGAGTTAGAGAGGACCAGAAGACCACTTTTGCAACATTTATGCTGAAATCTGAAGCCAGTTTTTGGTGGCAAGCAAACAAGGTCTGTGGAGGAGAAGGTATGATTACCTGGGAGAGGTTTAAGGAGATATTTTTTGAGATGTATTTCCTGACTACCTCGTAGAACCAATTGGAGATTCAGTTTCGGGAATTGAAGCATGGGAATATGTCCGTACCAGATTATGCCGCTAGATTCAACGAATTGGCAAGGTTCGCCACATATCAAGTGCACACGGACGAGAGGAAAGCAAGAAGGTTCGAACAAGGACTAAAGCGTTGGTTGTATAGTAAGGTATCGATGTTTCAGTTGAAGACATTCGCTGGGGTACTAGAGAAAGTCATACTCACTGAAGGTGGAAGCGATGTGGTAACCAAATACAATCAAGATCAGAAGAAGAAGAAGAATGAAAGTGAAGGAAATAACAAGGCTAGTGGAAGTAATACGGGATGAGGTAATAATAATCAGAAAAGTAGGTGGTCTGATAACACATCAACTAGAAACCAACAAGGAGGTCAGAAGAAAAGGATCGAAGGGTGCCCGACCTGCTGGAAAGCTCATTTGGGAGTGTGTATGAAGGGTAAACGTGTGTGCTACAACTGTGGTCAGGAAGGCCACATAGCACTTAACTGTCCTAACCCAAAGAAAGGTGCCTGCTTCACTTGTGGTTCAAAGGATCATTTTGCAAGAGACTTTCCTAAGAAAGGATCTGGAGGGGCAGGATCAGGAGAAAACCGGGAAAATAGCAGTGGATGCGCTCTGACCATCACAGGACCAACCGCAACCAATTGACCGACCACTAGGACTTTTAATATAACGATACAGGATGCAGTGCAGTCGCGGGATGTGGTGTCAGGTATCATTCCGATCAATAAAGTTAATGCTTACGTATTATTTGATTCGGGTGCTACTTGTTCATTTATATCTGATGACTTTGCTAAGAATTTAGAATTGCCTAAGGATGAGTTAGAATACCCCATGAACATAGAAATCGCGAATAGAGAAATAATCCCTGTTAAGTACGTGCATAAGAACTGTAGAGTGGATATTAAGGGTAATATCATGAACGCAGATCTTATCCCTATTCGACTTAGGAAATTTGACGTTATCTTGGAAATGGGCTGGTTATTCAATTACGGGGCGGTAATTGATTGCCAAAAGAAGTGTATTAACCTTATGACTCCGTCAAAGGTTGTGTTTTATGGTAGCAAGTCGCCTAGACAAGCGAGTTATCTGACGATGATGCAGGCCCGAAAGTTGTTACGACAAGGATGTGTAGGATATTTAGCTTACATAGTCGACAGTCGTAAAGAGAATTCGAAAGTAGAGGAGATACCAGTAGCGAGAGACTTTGCCGATGTATTTCCAGACGATTTTCTAGGACTTCCACCAGATAGAGAGATTGATTTTGTGATTGATTTGGCGCCAGGAACGGCTCCAATATCGAAGGAACCGTACCGAATGGCACCGGTAGAGATGAAAGAATTAATGGTACAACTATAAGAATTACTGGACAAAAAGTACATTCAACCGAGCGTATCACCGTGGGGAGCGCCGGTGTTGTTTATGAAGAAGAAAGATGGAACGATACGGCTTTGCATTGATTACATAGAACTGAATAAGGTCACGATTAAGAATAGATATCCATTACCGAGGATCAATGATCTGTTTGATCAATTGAAGGGAGAAAAATACTTTTCCAAGATTGATTTGAGAAGTGGTTGTCATCAACTGAAGGTGAGACCAAAGAATGTACCGAAGACAGCGTTCAGAACACGATATGATCACTACAAATTTTAAGTAATGTCGTTTGGTTTAACGAATGCTCCTACAGCATTTATGGGACTAATGAATGACGTGTTCAAGCCGTTTTTGGACAAGTTCGTAGTGGTATTTATAGATGATATTTTGGTATACTCGAAAACCAAGGAAGAACATGAAGAGCATTTGAGATTAACGTTGGAAGTGTTGAGAAAAGAGAAGTTGTATGCCAAGTTTTTGAAATGCGAATTTTGGATCGAACGGGTGCAATTTCTTGGTCACGTGATCGATAAAACATAATTTTGGTAGATCCATCCAAAGTCAAAGCCGTGATTAACTGGGATCAGCCGAGGACGCCATCGGAAGTACGAAGTTTTCTTGGATTGGCAGGTTATTACAGAAGATTCATTCAAGATTTTTCTAAGATCGCAACTCCGTTAACGAATTTGACTCGAAAAACTGCGAAATTTGTTTGGACGGAGAAGTGTGAGGAAACCTTTCAAGAATTGAAGAAGAGGTTGAGTACAGCACATGTGTTATCTCTTTCGGACGATACAGGAAATTTTGTTGTTTATAGTGATTCGTCACACAAAGGACTTGGTTGTGTGCTAATGCAAAATGGCAGAGTCATTGTGTAAGACCCCAACTTATTAATGAATAAAATCAAATTTTCTCTAAATATTATTGTGAATAATAAGTGTAATAACCAAGAATTTCTGTGATATATTGTAGATGAGTATTACCTAATCAATAATATTTTATGGATGATAACATGATTATGTGGTTAGTATGATATAATGTTTAAAGAAAGTCTCGCTAATAAGTTATATAAGTTAATGAACTAATTTAAGTATTTTAATAATCTAGGAAATAGATTTAAGAGGTTAAACCATAAGTAAGTACTCAATAAACTTGAATAAGACAAGTCTAATTGGGTTATGTAAGTTAATTAACATTATTGATTGATGTGAATGTGTAAATATCAATAATAATGAGTAATAGTTCATGAGATAATAGGGTTAATATTACTAAGGATGGCTAGTAGTTTAAACAAGCCCAATAATTATTTAAGTATTGAACTTGTAGATAATTTGATTGTTGAGCTAGCCCACTATTGAATTTAATGGGCAAGTATGCTAGTAACATAATTATTTAAAGGTGGAGGCCCAAGTTCATATTAATTAGTAAGTTAAACTAGTTAATTAAAAGTCCAATAGGTTAGTTGTGGAAAGCCCAAAACATCATTTATAATGGCCCAACTTGTAGCCCAATTGATGAGGGTACTTTAGACATTTAGTATGCTAGATATTTCAATGAAAACAAAAGCAAAACTTGGAGATAAGAAGGCCACTTGGCCGGCCAAAGATAAGGAGAGAAATGGGGAATGAATGTCATCATTACAAGCTCCCAAATTCCAAAAGATATTTACTTAATGGGCTAGGTGTCATTTTGTTTATGGAGCCAACATATTAGTAAGTAATCTTGTAATAATTAAGAGAGAGAGAGGAGATATGTTAGTGGATTAGATATAGATATACTAATGTATCTATATATTTTTGTCCAACCCATTAAACTTTCTTCTCTTTCATCTTTTATTTTATCTCATCTTACTTTTTCTTTAGTTAACCAAGCAAAACATAAGAGAAAGAGAGAGAGAGAGAGAGAGAGAGAGAGAGAGAGAGAGAGAGAAGTTCGGTGGGGAAGAGGAGAGAAAGAGGAAGGAAATTCATCATTGATGCACCCAAAGTTTATCTCTTACTTTGGAAGAAAAAGAAAGTGTGCCCAAAAATTAAGGTGAAAACTAATCTAGCTTATTCTTTTTATTTTGGTTGATTTTGGTTATCTAAGGTTTATGATATAGCGGTCTAAAACCCTCTATCTACATGTTTTATATGGTTTCATGTATGGATCTAACATATTTGAGTGTTAGAAAGTGAATCAAAAGGATAGAAAAGAAACTAGTTTTGTTTTGTAAGAAAACTCTAGTTTTTTTCACGTCCTTTGATCGACTACCGTTTTTGATCTACACCTTCTTTTTGTGATCCGTCAAAGAGGGGTGCTAGATATGTAAGTTAACTACTAAACCCAAGTGGTAGCATTCAAAAATGTTGAATACACAGTTTGGTCTTTTGAAAGAAAAATAAACTATTTTTGGACAGTCAATGCAAGGGGTATTTTTGTCATTTTTTTGGTATTTAAAAATTCTGGAAAAATTTGGGAGAGTAATATGATGAGTTATCTTTCAAACCCAAGTGGAATCACCTAAAAAGGAGTTGTAGATTTCCGTATGGACTGAATTTACCAAAGTAGGTAAAATCTAAAAATTTCAAAACGGGGTCTGTCCAAAATTTTGAAAGGGCAATTTCGGCCACTTAAAATATGAAATAAATTCCGGCCTTTTGGGACATGAAAATATATGTCATAAAGTAGCTCCTGTCCAAAAATGAGCTCATTCCGACTTAAAATGACCAAGTTATGATCATTTCAATATTTAGGTTTTTCGGACGAAAATCGCTATAACCGGAGTTCTATAACTCCGATAGCCACGAAATTTAAACTGGATGGTCACGTTAACATGTATGAGATTATGCCAAGAGATGGGAATTTCTAGAGTTGAGCATGATGGGGCTAATTTCTTAAGCCACGCACTAAAAATGATTTTTGAAAAATAGTAAAAGAAATTGAAAAATTATGGAAAAATACTTTTTGTTTATGAAATACATGTATATAAGTATGGCCAAAGGATAGAAAAATAATAAGTTGATTTGGTATTTTTGTAAAAGAAATATGGAAACCAGCTTGCTGGATTGGAAAAAATGTTGAATCCAGTTTGCTGGATTGAAAGATTTAGAATCCAGTTTGATGGATTGAAGGATTTAGAATCCAGTCTTGCTGGATTGGAAGTTTGTTGAATTCAGTTTGCTGAATTAGTCAATCCAGGTGGCTGGATTGCATGTTTGTATAATCTAGACTATGATGTTAGTATTCATCTTACTAGATTATAAAGAAAAGACTAATAAAAGGAAAGATTAAGTGTTAAATCATAAGAAATATGACAAAGTAAATAATATATTATCAAAGAATGATAATAATAAGAATGTTTTCAGATAATTAATTATGTGGATAAGTAAATTGCTGATAGAGTAATTGTATTATAATATAAAGTATGATATGCTGATTGTAAGATCAATCTTAACAATGATAGGTCTTTACAATAAAGAGATTAAATTAAATTGTGTAGCAGTAGATCGCAGTCAAGGCAAGTTCTCTAACTCAAACTTGAGTTATTCTTTTCAAAGCATGTTAGTGAATAATTATTGTGTATTATTCACATCCATATTGATTATTGATGCTCGCACTCAGTGCAATTAAATTCATATTCTATTATTATTGAACTGCGAATTAGTTAAAGTTCTTTTATTCATGCACTGTTTAAGATATGGATCTATGCTCATTGTATCGGCTAGATCAAACATGTTTAAATTTGTTAAATCAAATATGTTGTTAAAAGCTTTTCTTCACCAATTGATTTGGTAAGGACTCAAGACTGAGAAAAAGAACAATTTGATTAAAGCATTATTGAAAAACAATTTTTGCTCGTAAATTAAGTGTTTATGCATAATACACCGGGTATGAAAGGTTGATCCCCTTGATTACCAAAACTTATTAAAAGGACCAGTTTAAATGCTGGCAACCTTAGCATATGTTCATGGTCATTATGACCACTCAGTATCTGTTATCCGAATATTCAGTTATCAAGACTTAATTCTTGTTCTTTCGCAATTAATTTCTATTGTTGAACATTGAACGATAAATTTCTTACTAATCATGATATATCTTCTTTGTACTTAAACTTGCTAAGCAAATTAGTTGCTTATCCTTGCTATATCATGACATTTATTTTAGCTAAGCCAGAGAGTTCAAGTAAGAAGGACAAGGGCAAGGGAAAGGTCCAAGAATAGTTATTATAAACGTTTAAGTATCATGAAATACTATGTTTGATGTTTATGTAAACCTTTTGTGTTACTTTATGTAACTTAAGTAAGGTATGTTTATGTTAAGGTAATAGACCTTGGGGTATTGTATAAGACTTTATTATAATGAACAACGTATGTTTATTATTCCGCAATAGTATATAGAATGCTTATGTTGATGATGGATAGTGAGCACCAAACCCGGGGTTGAGAACTCGGATTTGGGGGCGTCACAATAAGGGGTTAATTTGATATAATACTTTGGTTATGGGTAAAATGTGTAAATTTTACAAAATAAGCAAGTGGTTATAAAATATTCATTTTGTCGGGGAATATTCGTTTGGTCGTGGAATATTCTTGCTGTCGGGGAATATTCGTACGACGGCGCAACCTTTGGTGGGCCCCATAACGGAAAGCGATTGGATAAAGAAAACGACAAGTATAAGTTGTTTATAAATAACGGCGTAGTTGTTACCGTTAATACTGTTGGAATACCCGGTGGTTAAAATACAGTAGCACACGGTATTGCACCAATTATTGATTCTTACGTAAGAAGGCACTACTCAATAATTGTTACAGTAGTTATTGTTCAATATTTTATTTTATTGATTCAATAATTGATGCGTTGATATTTTATATTATTGTTGTTTCAATAATTGTTGCTGCACAGTATTTTTCTTTATCAGATCAATAATTCATATTATTTGAATAATATTATTAGATAACATTATTGGTAATGTCTAGAAAGTTCTGTTTAAGGAGAGGTTTGGTCATCTAATTGCGCGCCAGTAAGGAGAAATCCTTATTGGAAAGCCCCCTCTTTCCTGGGAACGGCCTGGTTGTCATAAATGTGATTCTGTAATATTATTTGTGAATAATTAATTATTGATTCATATGATAAGAAAATATTTATTTTATGTGGATATAAATGAGGGATATATTTTTGTGGTTAAAAATGAAGGAGTTAATGTAGAGGTTTTTATCAGTATTTTTGTCGGAATGGAGGTATTAAAAATCAGGATTTTTGAGATATTTTGCGGGGGTTATAATTTTTAATCCGACCGTTGGATCGTGGTAATTTTTGGATATGTTATACATATATAAGTTGAGTATATGTCCACAAATTTTGAACCGTTAAAAATGAACGTATGATTTATTATGAATTTTACGAGATGACTGGTTCAGAAATTGTTGACTTTTCGGAGTTAATCATTTTGGTAGAAAAATCTAGAATTGGTGGGTTCCACTCTTGGTTGGTGAAGAAATGTGCTGAGATTTTTATTCAAATGTGGTGGGTGGGAATAGTAGCAGGTAAAGCCATCAGGTTGCAGGTTAAGTCTGCTTCGGCGTGCTAACATTTTTCTATAAATAGAGGGCTAAGTCAGAATTGAAAATCACACCAGAAACAAGTTTTTTCTCTTTCTCTCTCTATATTATTGAGTGTATTTTGTGAGTATTTTGATACTTTGAGAGTTTCTATTCATTAGAGTAACTTTCTTTCAGCCTTATACCGGTATTCCGACCCGAAGTACTGATAATTTGAGGTAAGGGATCTTATTTTCTTCTTAATGATATTATTTTCTTCAATATCATTATGCTAAAATATTGATATGAACTTTTTATCAAATTTAGAACTTTTTGTGTCGGAGTTACTATTCACGTATACGTTACTATTCACGTATACAACACTATTCACGAATACGGAACTATTCACCGAGAAATAAAATTTTTCTTTTTTTCCAAGATGTCTATTATGGTTACTATCTTTGATTGTATCCATGTTTTGATCTTTATTTTTGAATTCTGCTTCACAATTGATTATTATGAAGTATTATTGATCTTGGATAAACTGTTATACGAATCCCTACTATTTGTCCTTCTGTCTCACTGGATTCGTTCTCTTTAAGATATTTTTCATCATCCTCATTCCTAAATGATGATATTACTGAATATCTTTGGCCTGTAGTGCAAAGATGTATGATTACTTGAGGAATATCTTTGGCCTGTAGTGCAAAGATGAACATGTGTTGAGATGAACATGACTGACAGGTGATACAAATGAATATCTTTGGCCTGTAGTGCAAAGATGAATATTTGGTTAAAGATGATTATTAATTGATGTTACAGGGATAAAATATTGATGATGGACTTTTAAATCTTAGAAGATAGTAGAATTCATTCTCTACTTGACTCTTTTAATGGTTTGCTGTTTCCGCTGCAGTTGTTGATCTAAAACTTGTTGTCAATTATATTCTATCATATTTTTCCCTGTTGAATACTAATGATAATTTGTTGTATATTATCTTAGTCATAATATTCTTTACTGGGCTAGTTGAGCTCACTCTTTTCCTTTTTGTTCCATTTTTCTTCTCAGTAGGTGAGAACATAGAAGGATCTAGTCGGGGTATGGAGTGATGGTTCTAGAAAGATGTTTTAGCAGTCCTCACTATTTCTATAAAATAGTGTTTGAATAATTGTAATGAGGACTTATTTGAGTGTGAATATTGTCTAGAAGATAATATTTGTATTTAAACTTACAGTATGTGTTGTCGTATTTTGCATGACAATTGTATTATTGAAGTTGTAGTTTGCTTTCTGTACCATGTATTTGGCGACTCAGAATGGGTGTTGTATACCTATTTTGGGGGCGTCACAGTTGGTATCAGAGCTTAGGGATATGATCCCTGGCTGAGATGTGAGACAAGAACTAGGAGGGAAGAGACGGGAAATTTCTTCGCTAGTATGACCTGACTAAGTTTATTTGGTGTTTATTTGGTCGGTCAGAGTATAGGGATAATATATGACATGACTATTAACCCTTGTTTTATGGCAGTATTTAAGTATCATGAAATATTATGTTTGATGTTTATGTAAACCTTTTGTGTTACTTTATGTAACTTAAGTAAGGTATGTTTATGTTAAGGTAATAGACCTTGGGGTATTGTATAAGACTTTATTATAATGAACAACGTATGTTTATTATTCCGCAATAGTATATAGAATGCTTATGTTGATGATGGATAGTGAGCACCAAACCCGGGGTTGAGAACTCGGATTTGGGGGCGTCACAGATTGGTATCAGAGCTGTAGGTTATAAACTCTAGGATGCGAAACTTAGGTTATAACCTTAGAAGAAAACTCGTATAGAGTATGATAAGAGGTGGATTGTGGAGATTCATCTAGTATGCAGTGTGCATAATAAAATATTGTTTCATTTTATCAATGAATATATTTTATTGTGATACTGATGTTGTGTTTGTTTGGTTATAGGATGCCTGAGGAAGGACAAGGTAGCCATACAGTCGAGCAAGAGCTGGTAGATCCGGTAGAGGATCATACTGTTAGTGACGAGCGTTATGAGGATGTGATGGAGGTTTTGATTGAAAATAACATAGCGCTGGAGAATAGAGTGACAGAGCTAGAGCAGGAGAATGCCACTCATCAGTTTACTGAAACTCAATACAAGGAACTGGCATATCAGGCTCAGAACGAGCTTGCTGAGATGAAGATACAGTTGCAGGAGCAGACGACCTTGGCTACTCATATGGTTGCCAAGAATGCTGAGCTGAGAGAGATATTAGAACAAGAGCATAATAAGTTTGCGATATTGAGTATTGAGCATCAGGCGTTACACCTGAGGTTTGACTTAGAGATCGCTGACAGGGTCCGAGTTGAGGATGCCTGGGTCCAAGCAGCGAGAAGAGTGGATCAGCTAGAGGTTGAGGCAGAGGCTGGACGAGTTAGGATGGAGTCCTTGGGACGGGCTTTAGATGCAGCATATACTGGTCCCCAAGTGGGAGTGAGGAGTTCCTTTGAGATAGGCGAGTCGAGTCGAGCTGTTAGACGTCGACTTATGGATGGACTCTTTCCACCCGAGCAGGAGCATTCAGGCGCACCCTCTCCAGACGCGCAGTGATAGTTTAATAGCTTTCTATTGTTTATAGATGTAGTAGTACCCCTTTTGATTATTAGGGTTGTGTGTTTGATGTAAACCTCAGTAGGTGCGAGGTCGTATGTAAATATGATGTATCCCCATCTTATGTGAATAGGGGGGTATGTCTTTTGGTAGATCCCATCTTTTGATGTTAAAAAAAAATGGGATAGTTAACGTTTATAAAAATATGCCAAGTATGTGAATATATGACTCTAAAATTTGGCATATGAATATAAATGCATTATTATAATTACATGTTGGATCAAATAGAAAAGTATTAAGAATTAAAATGAGAAGTTGTCTGTTTGAAAATTAGTAAATCGAATATGTTAATTCAGCAAGCTGAATGTGTTATTCAGCAAGCTGGATATGTCAATTCAGCAAGCTGAATGTGTTATTCAGCAAGCTGGATATGTTAATTCAGCAAGCTGAATGTGTAATTCAGTAAGCTGAATATGTGAATTTAGTAAGATGAATATGTTAATTCAGCAAGCTGAATTAGTCAATTTAGCAGGTTGAATTCGATAATACAACATTATGACAATATGATTGTTAGAGTTTAAATTACATGTTATATTTTAAACACTTAGAAGATATATCATATAATTAAACTCGATGTAATAAATTAAGGTTTTGTTTAATCAGATAATGCCGCCAAGACGTCAAAATCGTAACCAGAGGGAGGAACGTTCTGTGAACAATGAAAGAAATCAAGATGACCCAATGCAAAACTTCGCCGATATGATAGCTCAAGCTATGCGAACTCATACACCTGCAGCAAGGGGGCAAGCGAATAATAGATTGGCAAATTTTAAAGATTTTAAAGCTGTTGGACCACCAGAATTTAGCGGAACTACGGACCCTATAGCGGCTCAAACATGGGTGAAAGAAATGGAAAAGGCCTTTATCATTGCAAGGGTAGCCGAAGAGCAAAAGACGGCTTTTGCTACCTACTTGATGAAAGGTGAGGCTAATTACTGGTGGGAGACGAACCAAGCTAGAGTCGGAACAGAGGTAGTGACATGGACTAGGTTTAAAGAGTTATTCTTAGAAAGTTATTTCTCGGAGGCCATGCAAGCCAGAATGGAAGTGCAGTTTCTGGAATTAAAGCAAGAAAACATGTCAGTTGCCGAATATGCAGCAAAATTTAATGAGCTAGCCAGATTTGCACCTCATCAGGTGGATACAGAACTACGGAAGGCACGTAGGTTTGAAAATGGGCTGAAGCCATGGATTCACAGTAAGGTTGCAGTATTGTAAATTGCTACCTTCTCAACACTGTTAGAAAAAGCCATCATTGCAGAAGGTAGTAGTGAGGCAGTTTCTAGATTCAACCGAGAGAAGAATAAGAAGAAAATTGAAGGTGGTCATCAAGGTGCGAGTAGTGGTGGCAGTAACAACAAGAAACGTAAGTGGAACAACAGTGGAAATGAATCAGGAGCGCAACCAGGGAATACTCAGCAGAAGAAGGCAGCGTGTTCGAAGTGTGGAAAGAATCACTCTGGAGAGTGTATGAAAGGGAAAAACGTCTGTTATAATTGTGGCCAAGAAGGACATATTTCACCAAATTGTCCTAAGCCGAAGAAAGGTGGTTGTTTTTCTTGTGGAGGAACGGGGCACCGATTCAAGGATTGTCCATTGAAGAAGAATACAGATGGAGGAAGTGGAAACAAGAGCAGTTCAACAAAGTTAACTATTGGAGGTCCAACACAACAGAGCAAGCCGACAGCCCGAACGTTCAACGTGACGGTGCAAGATGCAGTTGCATCAAAGGAAGTGGTCTCAGGTATTATTCCGATCAATAATATAAATGCTTACGTATTATTTGATTCGGGAGCTACCTGTTCATTTGTGTCTGATGAATTTGCTAGAAGATTATTACCATTTGAAAAGTTAAAGAACCCAATGAATATAGAAGTTGCAAATAAAGAAGTGATCCCTGTAGAGTTTATCCATAATAACTGTGGTGTGGATATAAGGGGACATAAGTTAAGCGTGAATTTAATCCCGATACGCTTAGGAGAATTTGATGTTATCTTAGGGATGGATTGGTTGTTTAACCATGAGGCAGTTATAGACTGTCAAAAGAAGAGTATACGCCTTAAGACACCGAGTAAGTCTAAGGTTGTATTTTATGGTAGCAAGTCGCCAAGGCAAACAAGTTGTCTGACGATGATGCAGGCCAGAAGAATGTTACGAAAAGGCTGTGAAGGTTATTTGGCTCATGTAGTGGATACACGGGTTGTGAATTCGGACATGGGGCAGATACCTATAGTTAATGAGTTTGGGGATGTCTTTCCAGAAGAACTTCTGGGACTACCTCCAGACAGAGAAATAGAGTTTGTGATTGATTTAGTACCGGGGACAGCGCCGATATCAAAAGTGCCGTATCGAATGGCTCCGGTAGAAATGAAAGAGTTGATGATCCAGCTACAAGAGTTATTGGATAAGAAGTACATCCAACCTAGTGTATCTCCGTGGGGAGCACCGGTGTTGTTTGTAAAGAAGAAGGATGGTTCGATGAGGTTGTGTATGGATTATAGAGAATTGAATAAGGTGACAATCAAGAACAAATATCCGTTACCAAGAATAGACGATCTGTTTGATCAACTTAAGGGAGCGAGATGTTTTTCGAAGATTGACCTAAGAACTGGTTATCATCAGTTGAAGGTGAGAACAGAAGATGTACCAAAGACAGCATTTAGAACTCGTTACGGTCATTATGAGTTCCTAGTGATGTCGTTTGGACTGACAAATGCACCAGCTGCTTTTATGGACTTGATGAACAGAGTATTTAAACCGTATTTGGATAAATTTGTGGTGATGTTCATTGATGACATTTTGGTTTATTCGAAGACTGAAGAGGAGCATGCTGAACATCTACAAATTGTGTTGGAAACCTTAAGGAAAGAGAAGTTATATGCTAAATTTTCAAAGTGTGAGTTCTGGTTGAAGAAAGTTCAATTTCTGGGGCATGTCATCGATAAAGAGGGAATTTCTGTTGATCCAACAAAAGTAGAAGCGGTGAAAAATTGGAGACAACCGAAAACACCGACAGAGATTAGAAGTTTCTTGGGATTGGCAGGATATTACCGAAGGTTTATTCAGGATTTCTCGAAAATAGCAACGCCATTAACTAATCTGACAAGGAAGACTGTTAAGTATGTATGGACGGAAAAATGTGAACAAAGTTTTCAGGAATTAAAGAAGCGACTAAGTGAAGCACCTGTGTTATCTTTACCAGATAGTACGAGAGGTTTTACAGTGTATAGTGATGTGTCACACAAAGGACTAGGTTGCGTATTAATGCAGAATGGTAAAGTCATTGCGTACGCGTCACGACAGTTAAAAGACTATGAGAAGGGATACCCTACCCATGACCTTGTGTTGGCTGCGGTAGTGTTTGCCCTTAAGATTTGGAGACATTATCTCTACGGAGAAAAGTGTGAGATATACACAGATCATAATAGTCTGAAGTACATCTTTACACAAAAGGAATTAAACATGAGGCAGAGGAGATGGTTAGAATTGATCAAGGACTATGATTGTGATATTCTATATCATCCAGGAAAGGCTAATGTGGTGGCAGATGCTTTAAGCAGAAAGAGCGAAGAAAAATTGTTTGTATTAACAGACCAGGAAAAGTTAGTAAGAGAAATGGAGAAAATGGAGTTGGAGGTGAAAAATCCGAAGAATTCAGATAACATAATAGAAATGGAAGCAAGTCCAACTTTATTAGACAAGGTGAAAGAATCACAAGGGAATGATGAAGAATGTAATAACATAAAGAAGCGGTTGGCTGAAGGCGAAGAGCTGAAGTATAAGATCGATGGTACTGGATTGATGAGATTTGAAGGAAGAATTTGGGTGCCTGCAGTACCAGAGTTACGAGGTGAGATTCTTCAAGAAGCGCACGATACGAGATACTCAATACACCCAGGAAGTACGAAGATGTTTCAAGATTTGCGTCAACATTATTGGTGGCCAAATATGAAGAGAGAGGTTGCTGAATGCGTCAGCCGCTGTTTAACTTGTCAAAGAGTCAAGGCAGAGCATCAACGACCAAGTGGATTATTACAGCCGTTGGAAATTCCGGAATGGAAATGGGAGCACGTCACGATGGATTTTGTGGTAGGACTTCCAGCAACACAAAAGGGTTACGATGCTATATGGGTAATTGTCGACCGTCTTACAAAGTCAGCACACTTTTTGCCGATCAAGATTAGGTATAATTTGGATCAGCTAGCAAAATTGTATATCAAGGAAATTATTTCGAGACATGGAGTGCCAGTATCAATCGTGTCTGATAGAGATCCGCGCTTCACTTCAAACTTTTGGAGAAGTCTTCAAGAAAGAATGGGGACACAATTAAGGTTGAGTACTGCGTATCATCCACAGACAGATGGGCAAAGTGAGAGAACGATTCAAACCTTAGAGGATATGCTCAGAGCCTGTGTGATGGATTTCAAGGGAAGCTGGGAAGATCATCTTTCGTTGGTGGAGTTTGCGTATAACAATAGTTATCATGCAAGCATTGGTATGCCACCGTATGAAGCCCTGTATGGGAGAAAGTGCAGAACGCCCTTATGTTGGGACGAGGTAGGTGAAAGAAGATTGTTGGGGCCAGAATTGGTTCAGCAGACGGTGGAGATTATCAAAGTGATAAGAGCTCGACTAGTAGCAGCTCAAGATCGACAAAAGAAGTACGCAGATATTCATCGCAAGAAAAGAGATTTCGAAGTGGGAAGCTATGTATTTCTGAAGGTATCTCCTTGGAAGGGGAAGATAAGATTTGGGAAGAAAGGTAAACTGAGTCCAAGGTTTATTGGACCGTTTGAAATACTGAAGACGATAGGGGAAGTCGCGTATGAGGTAGCTCTACCTCCTGAACTGGAACATATTCACAATGTGTTTCATGTGTCAGTGTTGCGTCCGTACAAGCCGGATTACAAGCATGTGATATCATACGAGCCGATTCAAGTCGAGAAAGACTTATCGTACGAGGAGGTTCCTATAGAAATTTTGGATAGGAAAGAGCAGAAATTGAGAAATAAGGTTATACATTCTATTAAAGTGCTCTGGAGGAACCACAATGCTGAAGAAGCTACGTGGGAACTCGAGGAAAAGATGAGGAAAGAGTTTCCCAATCTTTTTGAGTAATCGTAATGAAATTCCGAGGACGGAATTCTTATAAGGAGGGGAGAATGTAATAACCAAGAATTTCTGTGATATATTGTAGATGAGTATTACCTAATCAATAATATTTTATGGATGATGACATGATTATGTGGTTAGTATGATATAATGTTTAAAGAAAGTCTCGCTAATAAGTTATATAAGTTAATGAACTAATTTAAGTATTTTAATAATCTAGGAAATAGATTTAAGAGGTTAAACCCTAAGTAAGTACTCAATAAACTTGAATAAGACAAGTATAATTGGGTTATGTAAGTTAATTAACATTATTGATTGATGTGAATGTGTAAATATCAATAATAATGAGTAATAGTTCATGAGATAATAGGGTTAATATTACTAAGGATGGCTAGTAGTTTAAACAAACCCAATAATTATTTAAGTATCGAACTTGTAGATAATTTGATTGTTGAGCTAGCCCACTATTGAATTTAATGGGCAAGTATGCTAGTAACATAATTATTTAAGGGTGGAGGCCCAAGTTCATATTAATTAGTAAGTTAAACTAGTTAATTAAAAGTCCAATAGGTTAGTTGTGGAAAGCCCAAAACATCTTTTATAATGGCCCAACTTGTAGCCCAATATTTCAATGAAAACAAAAGCAAAACTTGGAGATAAGAAGGCCACTTGACCGGCCAAAGATAAGGAGAGAAATGGGGAATGAATGTCATCATTACAAGCTCCCAAATTCCAAAAGATATTTACTTAATGGGCTAGGTGTCATTTTGTTTATGGAGCCAACATATTAGTAAGTAATCTTGTAATAATTAAGAGAGAGAGAGGAGATATGTTAGTGGATTAGATATAGATATACTAATGTATCTATATATTTTTGTCCAACCCATTAAACTTTCTTCTCTTTCATCTTTTATTTTATCTCATCTTACTTTTTCTTTAGTTAACCAAGCAAAACATAAGAGAAAGAGAGAGAGAGAGAGAGAGAGAGAGAGAGAGAGAGAAGTTTGGTGGGGAAGAGGAGAGAAAGAGGAAGGAAATTCACCATTGATGCACCTAAAGTTTATCTCTTACTTTGGAAGAAAAAGAAAGTGTGCCCAAAAATCAAGGTGAAAACTAATCTAGCTTATTCTTTTTATTTTGGTTGATTTTGGTTATCTAAGGTTTATGATATAGCGGTCTAAAACACTCTATCTACATGTTTTATATGGTTTCATGTATGGATCTAACATATTTGAGTGTTAGAAAGTGAATCAAAAGGATAGAAAAGAAACTAGTTTTGTTTTGTAAGAAAACTCTAGTTTTTTTCACGTCCTTTGATCGACTACCGTTTTTGATCTACACCTTCTTTTTGTGATCCATCAAAGAGGGGTGCTAGATATGTAAGTTAACTACTAAACCCAAGTGATAGCATTCAAAAATGTTGAATACACAAGTGGTAGCAACTGTTTTAGCAAAAACAGCTTGGTCTTTTGAAAGAAAAATAAACTATTTTTGGACAGTTAATGCAAGGGGTATTTTCGTCATTTTTCTGGTATTTAAAAATTCTGGAAAAATTTGGGAGAGTAATATGATGAGTTATCTTTCAAACCCAAGTGGAATCACCTAAAAAGGAGTTGTAGATTTCCGTATGGACTGAATTTAGCAAAGTAGGTAAAATCTAAAAATTTCAAAACGGGGTCTGCCCAAAATTTTGAAAGGGCAATTTCGGCCACTTAAAATATGAAATAAATTCCGGCCTTTTGGGACATGAAAATATATGTCATAAAGTAGCTCCTGTCCAAAAATGAGCTCATTCCGACTTAAAATGACCAAGTTATGATCATTTCAATATTTAGGTTTTTCGGACGAAAATCGCTATAACCGGAGTTCTATAACTCCGATAGCCACGAAATTTAAACTGGATGGTCACGTTAACATGTATGAGATTATGCCAAGAGATGGGAATTTATAGAGTTGAGCATGATGGGGCTAATTTCTTAAGCCACACACTAAAAATGATTTTTGAAAAATAGTAAAAGAAATTGAAAAATTACGGAAAAATACTTTTTGTGTATGAAATACATGTATATAAGTATGGCCAAAGGATAGAAAAATAATAAGTTGATTTGGTATTTTCGTAAAAGAAATATGGAAACCAGCTTGCTGGATTGGAAAAAATGTTGAATCCAGTTTGCTGGATTGAAAGATTTAGAATCCAGTTTGATGGATTGAAGGATTTAGAATCCAGTCTTGCTAGATTGGAAGTTTGTTGAATTCAGTTTGCTGAATTAGTCAATCCAGGTGGCTGGATTGTATGTTTGTATAATTTAGACTATGATGTTAGTATTCATCTTACTAGATTATAAAGAAAAGACTAATAAAAGGAAAGATTAAGTGTTAAATCATAAGAAATATGACAAAGTAAATAATATATTATCAAAGAATGATAATAATAAGAATGTTTTCAGATAATTGATTATGTGGATAAGTAAATTGCTGATAGAGTAATTGTATTATAATATAAAGTATGATATGCTGATTGTAAGATCAATCTTAACAATGATAGGTCTTTACAATAAAGAGATTAAATTAAATTGTGTAGCAGTAGATCGCAGTCAAGGCAAGTTCTCTAACTCAAACTTGAGTTATTCTTTTCAAAGCATGTTAGTGAATAATTATTGTGTATTATTCACATCCATATTGATTATTGATGCTCGCACTCAATGCAATTAAATTCATATTCTATTATTATTGAACTGTGAATTAGTTAAAGTTCTTTTATTCATGCACTGTTTAAGATATGGATCTATGCTCATTGTATCGGCTAGATCAAATATGTTTAAATTTGTTAAATCAAATATGTTGTTAAAAGCTTTTCTTCACCAATTGATTTGGTAAGGACTCAAGACTGAGAAAAAGAACAATTTGATTAAAGCATTATTGAAAAACAATTATTGCTCGTAAATTAAGTGTTTATGCATAATACACCGGGTATGAAAGGTTGATCCCCTTGATTACCAAAACTTATTAAAAGGACCAGTTTAAATGCTGACAACCTTAGCATATGTTCATGGTCATTATGACCACTCAGTATCTGTTATCCGAATATTCAGTTATCAAGACTTAATTCTTGTTCTTTCGCAATTAATTTCTATTGTTGAACATTGAACGATAAATTTCTTACTAATCATGATATATCTTCTTTGTACTTAAACTTGCTAAGCAAATTAGTTGCTTATCCTTGCTATATCATGACATTTATTTTAGCTAAGCCAGAGAGTTCAAGTAAGAAGGACAAGGGCAAGGGAAAGGTCCAAGAATAGTTATTATAAATGTTTAAGTATCATGAAATACTATGTTTGATGTTTATGTAAACCTTTTGTGTTACTTTATGTAACTTAAGTAAGGTATGTTTATGTTAAGGTAATAGACCTTGGGGTATTGTATAAGACTTTATTATAATGAACAACATATGTTTATTATTCCGCAATAGTATATAGAATGCTTATGTTGATGATGGATAGTGAGCACCAAACCCGGGGTTGAGAACTCGGATTTGGGGGCGTCACAATAAGGGGTTAATTTGATATAATACTTTGGTTATGGGTGAAATGTGTAAATTTTACAAAATAAGCAAGTGGTTATAAAATATTCATTTTGTCGGGGAATATTCGTTTGGTCGTGGAATATTCTTGCTGTCGGGGAATATTCGTACGACGGCGCAACCTTGTGTGGGCCCCATAACGGAAAGCGATTGGATAAAGAAAACGACAAGTATAAGTTGTTTATAAATAACGGCGTAGTTGTTACCGTTAATACTGTTGGAATACCCGGTGGTTAAAATACAGTAGCACACGGTATTGCACCAATTATTGATTCTTACGTAAGAAGGCACTACTCAATAATTGTTACAGTAGTTATTGTTCAATATTTTATTTTATTGATTCAATAATTGATGCGTTGATATTTTATATTATTGTTGTTTCAATAATTGTTGCTGCACAGTATTTTCCTTTATCAGATCAATAATTCATATTATTTGAATAATATTATTAGATAACATTATTGGTAATGTCTAGAAAGTTCTGTCTAAGGAGAGGTTTGGTCATCTAATTGCGCGCCAGTAAGGAGAAATCCTTATTGGAAAGCCCCCTCTTTCCTGGGAACGGCCTGGTTGTCATAAATGTGATTCTGTAATATTATTTGTGAATAATTAATTATTGATTCATATGATAAGAAAATATTTATTTTATGTGGATATAAATGAGGGATATATTTTTGTGGTTAAAAATGAAGGAGTTAATGTAGAGGTTTTTATCAGTATTTTTGTCGGAATGGAGGTATTAAAAATCAAGATTTTTGAGATATTTTGCGGGGGTTATAATTTTTAATCCGACCGTTGGATCGTGGTAATTTTTGGATATGTTATACATATATAAGTTGAGTATATGTCCACAAATTTTGAACCGTTAAAAATGAACGTATGATTTATTATGAATTTTACGAGATGACTGGTTCAGAAATTGTTGACTTTTCGGAGTTAATCATTTTGGTAGAAAATTCTAGAATTGGTGGGTTCCACTCTTGGTTGGTGAAGAAATGTGCTGAGATTTTTATTCAAATGTGGTGGGTGGGAATAGTAGCAGGTAAAGCCATCAGGTTGCAGGTTAAGTCTGCTTCGGCGTGCTAACATTTTTCTATAAATAGAGGGCTAAGTTAGAATTGAAAATCACACCAGAAACAAGTTTTTTCTCTTTCTCTCTCTATATTATTGAGTGTATTTTGTGAGTATTTTGATACTTTGAGAGTTTCTATTCATCAGAGTAACTTTCTTTCAGCCTTATACCGGTATTCCGACCCGAAGTACTGATATTTTGAGGTAAAGGATCTTATTTTCTTCTTAATGATATTATTTTCTTCAATATCATTATGCTAAAATATTGATATGAACTTTTTATCAAATTTAGAACTTTTTGTGTCGGAGTTACTATTCACGTATACGTTACTATTCACGTATACGATACTATTCACGAATACGGAACTATTCACCGAGAAATAAAATTTTTCTTTTTTTCCAAGATGTCTATTATGGTTACTATCTTTGATTGTATCCATGTTTTGATCTTTATTTTTGAATTCTGCTTCACAATTGATTATTATGAAGTATTATTGATCTTGGATAAACTGTTATACGAATCCCTACTATTTGTCCTTCTGTCTCACTGGATTCGTTCTCTTTAAGATATTTTTCATCATCCTCATTCCTAAATGATGATATTACTGAATATCTTTGGCCTGTAATGCAAAGATGTATGATTACTTGAGGAATATCTTTGGCCTGTAGTGCAAAGATGAACATGTGTTGAGATGAACATGACTGACATGTGATACAAATGAATATCTTTGGCATGTAGTGCAAAGATGAATATTTGGTTAAAGATGATTATTAATTGATGTTACAGGGATAAAATATTGATGATGGACTTTTAAATCTTAGAAGATAGTAGAATTCATTCTCTACTTGACTCTTTTAATGGTTTGTTGTTTCCGCTGCAGTTGTTGATCTAAAACTTGTTGTCAATTATATTCTATCATATTTTTCCCTGTTGAATACTAATGATAATTTGTTGTATATTATCTTAGTCATAATATTCTTTACTGGGCTAGTTGAGCTCACTCTTTTCCTTTTTGTTCCATTTTTCTTCTCAGTAGGTGAGAACATAGAAGGATCTAGTCGGGGTATGGAGTGATGGTTCTAGAAAGATGTTTTAGCAGTCCTCACTATTTCTATAAAATAGTGTTTGAATAATTGTAATGAGGACTAATTTGAGTGTGAATATTGTCTAGAAGACAATATTTGTATTTAAACTTACAGTATGTGTTGTCGTATTTTGCACGACAATTGTATTATTGAAGTTGTAGTTTGCTTTCTGTACCATGTATTTGGCGACTCAGAATGGGTGTTGTATACCTATTTTGGGGGCGTCACAGTTGGTATCAGAGCTTAGGGATATGATCCCTGGCTGAGATGTGAGACAAGAACTAGGAGGGAAGAGACGGGAAATTTCTTCGCTAGTATGACCTGACTAAGTTTATTTGGTGTTTATTTGGTCGGTCAGAGTATAGGGATAATATATGACATGACTATTAACCCTTGTTTTATGGCAGTATTTAAGTATCATGAAATACTATGTTTGATGTTTATGTAAAACTTTTGTGTTACTTTAAGTAACTTAAGTAAGGTATGTTTATGTTAAGGTAATAGACCTTGGGGTATTGTATAAGACTTTATTATAATGAACAACGTATGTTTATTATTCCGCAATAGTATATAGAATGCTTATGTTGATAATGGATAGAGAGCACCAAACCCGGGGTTGAGAACTCGGATTTCGGGGCGTCACAGATTGGTATCAGAGCTGTAGGTTATAAACTCTAGGATGCGAAACTTAGGTTATAACCTTAGAAGAAAACTCGTATAGAGTATGATAAGAGGTGGATTGTGGAGATTCATCTAGTATGCATTGTGCATAATAAAATATTGTTTCATTTTATCAATGAATATATTTTATTGTGATACTGATGTTGTGTTTGTTTGGTTATAGGATGCCTGAGGAAGGACAAGGTAGCCATACAGTCGAGCAAGAGCTGGTAGATCCGGTAGAGGATCATACTGTTAGTGACGAGCATTATGAGGATGTGATGGAGGTTTTGATTGAAAATAACATAGCGTTGGAGAATAGAGTGACAGAGCTAGAGCAGGAGAATGCCACTCATCAGTTTACTGAAACTCAATACAAGGAACTGGCATATCAGGCTCAGAACGAGCTTGCTGAGATGAAGATACAGTTGCAGGAGCAGACGACCTTGGCTACTCATATGGTTGCCAAGAATGCTGAGCTGAGAGAGATATTAGAACAAGAGCATAATAAGTTTGCGATATTGAGTATTGAGCATCAGGCGTTACACCTGAGGTTTGACTTAGAGATCGCTGACAGGGTCCGAGTTGAGGATGCCTGGGTCCAAGCAGCGAGAAGAGTGGATCAGCTAGAGGTTGAGGCAGAGGCTGGACGAGTTAGGATGGAGTCCTTGGGACGGGCTTTAGATGCAGTATATACTGGTCCCCAAGTGGGAGTGAGGAGTTCCTTTGAGATAGGCGAGTCGAGTCGAGCTGTTAGACGTCGACTTATGGATGGACTCTTTGCACCCGAGCAGGAGCATTCAGGCGCACCCTCTCCAGACGCACAGTGATAGTTTAATAGCTTTCTATTGTTTATAGATGTAGTAGTACCCCTTTTGATTATTAGGGTTGTGTGTTTGATGTAAACCTCAGTAGGTGCGAGGTAGTATGTAAATATGATGTATCCCCATCTTATGTGAATAGGGGGGTATGTCTTTTGGTAGATCCCATCTTTTGATGTTAAAAAAAAATGGGATAGTTAACGTTTATAAAAATATGCCAAGTATGTGAATATATGACTCTAAAATTTGGCATATGAATATAAATGCATTATTATAATTACATGTTGGATCAAATAGAAAAGTATTAAGAATTAAAATGAGAAGTTGTCTGTTTGAAAATTAGTAAATCGAATATGTTAATTCAGCAAGCTGAATGTGTTATTCAGCAAGCTGGATATGTCAATTCAGCAAGCTGAATGTGTTATTCAGCAAGCTAGATATGTTAATTCAGCAAGCTGAATGTGTAATTCAGTAAGCTGAATATGTGAATTTAGTAAGATGAATATGTTAATTCAGCAAGCTGAATTAGTCAATTTAGCAGGTTGAATTCGATAATACAACATTATGAAAATATGATTGTTAGAGTTTAAATTACATGTTATATTTTAAACACTTAGAAGATATATCATATAATTAAACTCGATGTAATAAATTAAGGTTTTGTTTAATCAGATAATGCCGCCAAGACGTCAAAATCGTAACCAGAGGGAGGAACGTTCTGTGAACAATGAAAGAAATCAAGATGACCCAATGCAAAACTTCGCCGATATGATAGCTCAAGCTATGCGAACTCATACACCTGCAGCAAGGGGGCAAGCGAATAATAGATTGGCAAATTTTAAAGATTTTAAAGCTGTTGGACCACCAGAATTTAGCGGAACTACGGACCCTATAGCGGCTCAAACATGGGTGAAAGAAATGGAAAAGGCCTTTATCATTGCAAGGGTAACCGAAGAGCAAAAGACGGCTTTTGCTACCTACTTGATGAAAGGTGAGGCTAATTACTGGTGGGAGACGAACCAAGCTAGAGCCGGAACAGAGGTAGTGACATGGACTAGGTTTAAAGAGTTATTCTTAGAAAGTTATTTCTCGGAGGCCATGCAAGCCAGAATGGAAGTGCAGTTTCTGGAATTAAAGCAAGAAAACATGTCAGTTGCCGAATATGCAACAAAATTTAATGAGCTAGCCAGATTTGCACCTCATCAGGTGGATACAGAACTACGGAAGGCACGTAGGTTTGAAAATGGGCTGAAGCCATGGATTCACAGTAAGGTTGCAGTATTGCAAATTGCTACCTTCTCAACACTGTTAGAAAAAGCCATCATTGCAGAAGGTAGTAGTGAGGCAGTTTCTAGATTCAACCGAGAGAAGAATAAGAAGAAAATTGAAGGTGGTCATCAAGGTGCGAGTAGTGGTGGCAGTAACAACAAGAAACGTAAGTGGAACAATAGTGGAAATGAATCAGGAGCGCAACCAGGGAATACTCAGCAGAAGAAGGCAGCGTGTTCAAAGTGTGAAAAGAATCACTCTGGAGAGTGTGTGAAAGGGAAAAACGTATGTTATAATTGTGGCCAAGAAGGACATATTTCACCAAATTGTCCTAAGCCGAAGAAAGGTGGTTGTTTTTTTTGTGGAGGAACGGGGCACCGATTCAAGGATTGTCCATTGAAGAAGAATACAGATGGAGGAAGTGGAAACAAGAGCAGTTCAAAGATGGAGGGAGACTCGTGTGCAGAATGCAGGTGGAAATGATAACAAAGCGCGGTTGGTCACAGCCAAGCAGTTCAAAAAATTGGGACCACCAGAATTTAAGAGAAAGTCGGATCCGATCATGGCGAAAACGTGGGTCAAGCAAATTACCAAGATATTCGATGTCTTGAGATGCACGGAGGAACAGAAGGTTCCATTCGCCACCTTTATGTTCCGCGGTGAGGCAGACTACTGGTGGGAGTCTGTGAAGCGTACCCAGCCTGACGCACTCAACATGTCTTGGGAAATATTTCAAAAACTGTTCAATGACAAGTACTTTCCTGAAAGTATTCGTCATATGAAGGAGGTGGAGTTTATCAGACTGAAACAAAACAACATGACGGTGTCCCAGTACGAGGCGAAGTTTGCAGAGTTATCCAGGTTTGCACCTCATTTGGTCGAAAATGAGGAACGAATGACAAGGATGTTTCTGAGAGGTCTAAAACCCGAGATTCGACAATATCTTATATTACAAATGTAGAAAAGAGGGACATATCAGCCCAAACTGCCCACAACAATCTAAGGTATGTTATAACTATGGAAAGGAGGGTCATATAGCTCGAGAGTGTTCTGTAGCAAAACTAAGTTCAGCGGGGATGGTGACTCCAAAAGCTGTCCCGGATAAGTCAAAATCAGCGGTTCCTGGAAGAGCATTTGTCGTGACTGGCCAAAACGCGAGAAACCCGAACGAGGTGATCACGGGTAAGCTAATCTTGAATTCTTGCGAAGTTTATACTTTACTAGATACCGTTTCTATCCATTCTTTTATCTCTCCTGCTTGTGCTCAACGTTTAAACTTGACTCCGGAGAAATTGGACTTTGACTTATCTGTTGAAACTCCGTTGGGTGAAACCTTCGTTACATCTACAGTTTATAAATCTTGCATGATCCAAGTTGGCACTATCACATTACCTATTAATCTTATCTCTTTAAAGATACTTGCTTTTGATGTGATTTTAGGAATTGATTGGTTAACCACTCATCATGCTAAAATTGATTGTTTTCGTAAGGTTGTTAGTTTTCATATTCCTAACCAACCTGTCATACGAATTCAAACTACTAAACCACTAAAATCAGTCACTGTCATATCAAGCCACAAAGCTATTCGTTTATTGAAAAACGGATGACAAGCTTTCTTAGCCCATGTTATGGATTTGAACAAAGACAAGTCAGATTTGAATAATATTTCTATTGTTAGAGAATTTCCCGATGTATTTCCTGAAGAACTTCCTGGTCTACCCCCAGAACGTGAAGTTGAATTCTTTATTGACCTTGAACCCGGTACAAAGCCCATTTCTAAAACCCCATATCGAATGGCTCCTATTGAATTTCAGGAGTTAAAAGTCCAACTACAGGAGTTGTTAGACATCGATTTTATTCGTCCTAGTACATCTCCTTGGGGTGCTCCTGTGTTATTCGTAAAGAAGAAAGACGGGAGTATACGACTTTGTATCTACTATCGAGAATTGAATCATGTCACTATCAAGAATAGGTATCCGCTACCTCGCATTGATGACCTGTTTTACCAGTTGCAAGGAGCACAATTCTTTTCAAAGATCGATCTTCGTTCTGGATATCATCAGCTGAAGATTAAAACTGAGGATATTCCAAAGACTGCCTTCAGAACTCGGTACGGGCATTATGAATTCTTAGTCATGTCTTTTGGATTGACTAATGCTCCTGCTACCTTCATGGATATGATGACCGTGTATTCAAAGAATATTTAGATCAGTTCGTTGTTGTCTTTATTGATGACATCCTCATCTATTCCAAAAGCCGTGAAGATCATGAGCGCCATTTGAAGCTGGTACTGAAAAGGCTTCGTAAAAACAAGCTATATGCCAAATTGAAGAAATGCGAGTTCTGGCTTGAGGAAGTAGCATTCCTTGGGCACGTGGTGTCAAAACATGGAGTATCTGTCGACCCGGCGAAGATTGAAGCCATACAAAGTTGGGAGCAACCGAAGTCGGTAACCGAAGTACATAGCTTTCTGGGCTTAGCTGGTTATTATCGGAGATTTGTGGAATAATTTTCTCGAATCGCTGCTCCGTTAACTCAGCTGACTCGGAAAGATACAAAATTCGTATGGAGTGAGGAATGCGAGAAGAGTTTCCAAGAACTCAAGAGGAGACTCATTTCGGCACCTGTTCTGACAATACCATCTGGTTCGGATGGATTTGGCGACTCAGAATGGGTGTTGTATACCTATTTTGGGGGCGTCACACATTTCGTATACATCACGGCAATTGAAATACTATGAGAAGGGGTATCCGACCCACGATTTGGAGTTAGCTGCAGTGGTTTTTACTTTAAAAATCTGGAGGCACTATCTCTACGGGGAGAAGTGTTAAATATATACAGACCACAAGAGTCTGAAATATATTTTTACACAGAAAGAATTGAATATGCGCCAAAGAAGGTGGTTGGAGTTAATTAAGGGCTACGACTGTGAGATTTTATACCATCCGGGTAAGACAAATGTCGTTGCTGACGCCTTAAGTAGAAAGGGTTGGGAGAAGTTTATGATGTTGACCGCTCAGGAGGAGCTAATTTCAGAAATGGAGAAACTGGAGTTGGAAGTGAAGTATCCTATAGAAATTGATGAGAAGCTATTCAGATGCAATATGGTACAACCCTACTGGATAAAGTTAAGGAGACTCAACTTCAGGACGATGAATGCAAAAAGGTAATAAAGAAGATATCTGAAGGAACCGAACAAAGATTTAAGATGGATAAGGAAGGAATACTAAGATTTGAGACCAGAATTTGGGTATCGGCAGTACCAGAGATTAAGGAAGACATTTTGAGCGAGGCTCATAGCTCACGATATTCAATTCACCTTGGTAGTACCAAGATGTACCAAGATCTTCGACAACATTTCTGGTGGCCTAATCTGAAACGAGATGTTATAGAGTATGTTGCCAAATGACTAACCTGTCAGAAAGTGAAAGCAGAACATCAAAGACCAAGTGGGTTGCTACAACCTTTGGAGATCCCACAATAAAAATGGGAACATATTACAATGGACTTCGTGGTTGGCCTTCCGACGACTCAGAAAGGCTACGACGCAGTATGAGTTATCGTTGAACGACTAACGAAATCAACATATTTCCTTTCGATCAAAATCAGATTCAACTTAGATCAGTTAGCAAAGTTATATGTGAAAGAGATTGTTTCGCGACACGGAGTTCCGGTGTCAATTGTTTTCGATATGGATCCGCGCTTTACATCAAACTTCTGGAAACGTCTACATGAATGCATGGGTACGCAGCTGAGGATGAGTGCATCATATCACCCTCAAATAGATGGACAAAGTGAGAAAACGATTCAGACATTAGAAGATATGCTAAGAGCCTGTGTGATGGACTTTAGAGGAAATTGGAACGATCATCTACCGCTTGTAGAGTTCGGCTACAACAATAGTTACCACGCTAGTATTGGCTTGCCGCCTTTTAAAGCGTTATACGGCAGAAAGTGCAGAACTCCGCTTTATTGGGATGAAGTTGGCGAAAGACAATTACTAGTCCCAGAAATAATACAGCAAAAATAGTCAAAGTGATCCGAATAAGACTGGTAGCAGCTCAAGATAGGTAGAAGAAATACGTCGATCCACATCGTAAAAATATCGAGCTTGAATCGGGTAGTTATGTGTTTTTGAAGGTCTCTCCCTAGAAGGAAAAGATCAGGTTCGGAAAGAAAGGAAAATTAAGCCCACGATTCATTGGACCATTTGAAGTACTTAGAAGAATCGAAGAAGTTGCGTATGAGGTAGCCCTACCTCTAACACTCGAGAATGTCTACAACGTCTTCCATGTTTCTGTATTACGACCCTACAAACCCGATTACAAGCATATAATTGAATACGAACCTTTACATTTTGAAAAAGACTTATCTTACAAAGAAATTCCTGCTCAAATTGTCGACAGAAAAGAACAATTTCTCAGATATAATGTAATACCTTCTGTTAAGGTAATTTGGAGGAACCACAACGCTGAAGAAGCTACGTGGGAACTCGAAGAGAATATGATGAAGAATTACCCTCATTTATTTACTTAATGTTGTGTAAGCGATTCTGGGGACAGAATCTTTATAAGGGGGGAGAATGTAACGGGTCAAAATTATTGAGTCGTGATTCTAGGGACAGAATCCTTTTAAGGGGAGAAAGATGTGACAAACGAGATTTTTGTAATTTAATTCTTAATATTTATTGAACTAAATAAATATTTTCGATGATTTAATTATTAGATTAAAGAATTAATTGATGCAATTGTGATAGATTAATTTAATGATACGTGTTATATTTATTAAATTAATGTAGAGAATTTTATTATTCAAAGTATGTAATTATGTGAGTTTATTAAATTAAAAGAAATATTTAATAAGCCTAATATTATTTTATAATAATGAGAAAATTAATTATATGACTATGTGAAGTAATGAGAAATTATTATATTTTATTCAAATTAAATTAAATAATATATTTGAATTATTGTATAATTGGGTGTGACACGATTTAAACTATAGTATAAGAGAATCATTAAATTAAATAGTTTTGAAACATATTCTTGACTAGCCAAACAAGGCCTTAAGGGGAGTTGATAGCAGTTACCCATGATTGGGTAACTGACCCTAATGCGCGTCAGTTTGCTTATTTATTATACGTATTCTCTTTTTCTTTTCTTATTATTTTATGAGTCTGGAAAAGCAGAGAGGGAGAGTGGTTAAGAATTCAGAGAGATAATTGATAATTTTGAGGGAGATTGAAGTGGTGTTTGTAAGAGAGATTGTTATCTTCGCTCAATCTACACTTTGGGTAATTTCTCCAACCAAGTTTAACTACGTTGTTTCAGTTTTTATAAAAATGGCTTTTAAGTTTACTGTAAAGTCTCTGTAAGTTGGAAAGAGTAAGGATTATGTGCATGTATGTGTTAAAGTTTATCATATCGTATTTGATTATATATATATTATATAAACCTTATCATCAGTTTTATAATACTATAATTACAACGTATGTATGGCCTCAAAATTTGCAGAGTATGGAATATGGCCATATGGCCCTTATATGTGATTTTAATATGTCAAACATTAATTGTTTTGTAAAATTTACACTTGTATGCTACTCCCTCCGTCCCAAATTAATTGCTCAATTTTGACTCTTTTAAGTCAAATTGACTATTTTTAAAATTAATAATTAAGCATATATAAATATATTTCTAAAATTATAAAAATTGGGGTTAGTAATAAATTGTATATACTTTCTTTTGGTTATAATTTTTTTACCTATATTTTAGAAAAAACAGTAAAAAGATTAGTTTTAAAAATGGTCAATTTGACTTTAAAAAGTCAAAACTGAGTAATTAATTTGGGACGGAGGGAGTATTATGCATGTTGATACGAAGAGACCAAACTTTAAATGAACGGATTCGATGTTATAACGAATCCGTAGTGTTAATTTTTATGATTTATGTTCAAAACCTTCAAGAACATCAAGATCAGTGAAATTTACGTATTTTAATTATGTAATTATGTGTTTTAATGGGTTAAAATCATTCTATAAATGTTGGGTAATGATTATGAAGTCTAAATCCCAAGTACGCGACCATTAAAACATTTCATTACATGATAGATAATAAATATCATCATCTCATTTAAGTCTAGCAATTACATAAAATAACACAAACTTATTCTGCTAGCTTTCCTTTTCCTTTGTTCTTGCCTGAACCTTCAGGTCGATCATACATAGCTGAAAATATTTAAATTAAGCAAGAATGAGCATTTGAGTGCCTAGTAAGTAATAGTAAACAATAAATGTAACGCCCGAGAAAATCAAATTTTTTTAGAAGAATTAAAATTTTATTTAATTATAAGGATTAAATGAATTTAATTGATTATTTATGGGAACATGCTAATTGAAGGTCATTCTATGACCTAAACATATCAGAACGTCGTAGGATTTGGCTATGTGGTAGAATTAAAGTGTTTGAATTTCTAAGACGAAAATAAAAGCTTTCCGAGAAATTTTTCGAAAAATACTATTTACGCATTTCTGCTCGGGAATTATTTTTGAACTTCCAAAAAATACGTAATGATAGAATATCGAGGTGAGATGGAATATTCAATAACATTTCAGTTATGAAAAACACAATTTTTCGCCTGCGGACTTAAAACCTAACGTTTAGGGAAAGTGACTTCCGAGAAGGAATTTAAAGCGCGTGCAATGAATTAAGTAATGATCGTATAATATGTAGGCATTGTACGAAGTAATGAATACGCATATGTATGAATGATAGCATATCATATATGATGAATAAGTATACGAGGTGGAATATGAGATTAATACATAAATTATTCATTATAAGACTTTAAGCCAATTATAATGGATTTGTGGGTATTGTTAAAGGTTATGTTAGCCCAAGTATGGAAATGGTTAAGTCCAATGTGAATTAAATGTAACGCCCAATGTATAAGTTAAGATAATTAAGCTAAAGCCCAAAGTAAGAACCAAGGGGGTTATGGGTTGGTTTAAACCCATGGTTTAAACCATAGGTGATCCAAAGTGATAATCAAGTAACTTAATGGCTAAGATATGTAATGACCAAATAATTAAAGTGGGGAGTAAGATAACTTAATGGTTAAGTAAATGTGGTGAGCAAGCAAAGGATAAAATTTATGCTAAACAAGTTAACTTAATGCCTAAGTGTTGTGGAGGCCAAGTTTACTTAGTGCTTAAGCTAGGAATAGTAAGGAGGTGGATGGATTAATGACCAAACTACCCTAACTTAGAATTTCCTATAAATAGCAAGCTTTGTATTTCATTTGTTGGTTGTTATATTTTCGTCCCACAAGTGGAGAGCTTATTGGTTAGAGATAATAAGCTACAAAAGCTAGAAAAGCTATAGTTCATATTTCAAGAAGCAAGAAGGAGATTAAAGATTAACCAAGTGTTATTCAAGAGTAAGTATTCTTAAACCACGATTCTCTTTCTCATCATTTGTTAGAGAAGGGGGTATTGGTAGAACTAGCATGTTAAGAAGGGGTTAGAATAATGAATCAAAGGGTTTAAGTCTTAATAAGCCGTATAAGTCATGAATAAGGAATTCAATCATAAATAAGTTATGAACTTATAATGAAAGTATAAGAACTTGTGAGAACTTGTAACATGTTTACATTAATAAAGTGAGTATGACAATTAGAAGTAAGAAGAATGGTTAAAAGTCATTAATCATAGTGAGTCATATGAAGAGAAGACATAAGTTATGAGAAATGAAAATATAAGTATTTTTATACTTTAATAAGTTACAAACTCACCCAGAATAAGTAATAACTTATTGTGTTTATAAGTTAATGAAGCATGTATGTCAATATGTAGTATGAGGCTTTTGAAATGAAGAACAAATCTTAAGTAACGAAGTTTCGTCGGAATTCGCACGATTAGACGACAATCGTCGAATTCATAAAATTCTCGGAATGGAAGTCAAATTGTGATATTGAGCTTGGAAACGTTGGGTTTCAATAGAGACAAGTCTTATTTGGCATTATAGAGTCGCATACTCGAGAATGACCGAATTCCGACTTAGAACGAAGAAACGAGCGTTGAACGTTCACGAATGTTTATCGTTTTCGTTAAAAATGAATTAATAGGTGAAATTTTAGTAAACGAAATCAAAGAAATAAAATTCTTACATGACCACGTAAAGTACGTGATTTGTGAATCGTAGGCTCTTGAACGAACCAATTCAGACTTATAACGAAGAAGTTATGAGTTTGGGAATCTCACCAATGGAAAAAGTCTGTCAAAATTGTCTGGTGCACAGAGCTGGCGCTAGCCCAAGGCCAATTAGCCCGCGCCGCAGCGTCGGAATGGCCCTCAGCCTCTGTTAGTTCATGCCGCAACATGACATATAACACAAGGACTCGCGCCGCAGCGCCGAGTCTGGTCTTTTGGTCCTAAATCATAGCGCCGCAGCGCGACACAAAGAAGAAAAGCAGGCGCCGCAGCGCCAGCCCTAGGATTTTCATAGAGAGGATTGGTTATGAAGATAAAAAGAAAGGCAATGTAGTAGTACAAACTTAATAAACATGAAGTAACATTGTTAAGTCATGATTAAACATATGATCACTTAGGGTTGAAGTAAGTCAATTGCATATGAACCAAAGAACGACGTAACGGAAAACCAGAACCGATAATAACAAATCTAATACAGAATTAGATTGAGAAGAAGGGTAAGATTCTTTAGGAACCATATATGTTCATTCATGACCTATTGTGGTATGTTATATGGTTATTTATTGCAGAGACTGTAAAGACTTAAAGGAAAAGTTATTATACTATAGCAGACGCTGAAGGCAAGTTTTTCTAAATGCTTGTCTAAACTTCGTGTTAGCCAAGTTTTTAAATGATTCAAGTTATGAGATGCATGTATGATTTTAAAGAAAGAGTCGATGCTAGTTTTAACTCGGCTAGACTAATCTTGATAGAGTGATTGATTTATTTACAAGTCTTTCAATATAGAATTTTTAACGCTATCCTACGCCAATTGTTGGGTATGGATTCAAGGTAAGCTTTAATATGAATAAACAAATGTATTTTTATCGAGTATTCGATGGGCACACGAGGTTGCCAAAACTTAAACGTATACACGTTTAATGAATGTAGTGTTGATCAACATAGATTACTATAGGTTGATCACCTAGAAGTGCTCGTAAGTTATGTCGGACTTACGGACTTAGTGTCGGGTTGTCCTTTTCAAAGAAATTATGAAACGCTCATGGTCTTGGACCAGAATTGATGTTTTACTGAATATTGTTATTGTAAAATGTTTTGAAGGAAAAGAAATACTATTTTAAGTTATTGATAGTACTTCGTAACTAATATCCAGTTATTGAAGATATACGATTTTCATGTTTCAAGCATGCTTTTAAAATGAAATTGTTGTACTTGCTGAGCTTGTTATGCTCACTCTTGCTTGAACCATATGAATGCAGCTTAGACCGAATGGGCCGCAGGATTCGTCAAGGATAAAGTGAAGGCTAAAGCAAACTTGTAGATTACCTATGTAATAGTATATGTTTGTAATGATAATATTTGATATTATGACAAGAACAAATGTAACGGTTATAAAGAACTTGGGAAATGGTAGAGCTATTTTGGAATATATATATATATATAAGACATATTCATTCTTTGGAGGCATTTCGATTGAATGTTTGTGTGAACTGTAGCACCGTGGAGCACCATATGTCGAGTTAGAAGAGACCCGGATTTAGGGGCATCACAATAAACATTAGCTGAAAAGATTAAATATTTTCTTTGAAAGGACACTTCTACAACGAATCAACAGTTGTGAAGTAAGCTGAACCAATAATAACAGCATATCAATTCTATACCAATTTTTTGAAACTACGTACTGACTATAAATGGAGATCAGTTGACATACTATGAATATTATTTGTAATTTTTGCTAAGGTTTAGCATAACTTCATCCGCAAACCATCATAACTTACAGGCACGAGGGTGATCTGCCCAATGTGACCTGTATTGATCAATACTACATACCAGAATGATATTCTCGTTCATCATATCCGCCTTAGGTCATGTACAATAAGCTTGAGAAATAGTATGGTGATGGTAGGAAGTATGTTAAAAGTCATGTGAATGATTTCTAACTAATTTATATGGAGTATCATATCAAAAACCAGCATCTAAAGTTGTACTACTTCTAACTAAATTTGTTATTCTTTTATTTCAGTGGGATAAGGCAAATGGATTAACGTACACACAAGAACAAATTGACGAAGTACGGGATGAATGGGTAACGTATGTGAGCAGCTACATGTAGAGCCTCGAGTTAACGGTGGATATGTAAGTGGTTAGATGAATGTACGTATTTTGGGAGAACCTAGTCTTTTTTGCACATTCTTAGGTAGTAGCTTAATTTTATGGATAGTTTGGTTTATTTTGTGGATGCATGTAATTAAATTCACAATTCAATATAGTAGTAATTTATATTGAAAAGTGAATTTGAGATGTATATATGGATAGTTTGGTATATATTTTGTGAATGTAGTAATTTGAAACTATAAACGAATGGTATTATTGGGATGTATTTTGAATGGTTGATACATTTTGGCTTTAAATTTAAATGAGAACTTAGACCTTTTTTAGCTATATATCATGGCATTAGCAGATTACAGGTGACTGGTAATATAGGTGAACCACAACTTTTTTTCTTTTTTCAAGTCAATCTACAACATTTTAAAAACGTTGTATATTTGTATAAATAAATGACACCTTCTAAACGTTGTATAAAGCTTGTTTAAACGTTGTCTGTTGTTGCTTTCTATGGTCTATATTTAAAAACAGTTGTTATATGCATGTGTTACAATATTTTTAAGTCACACTAAAACGTTTTAAAAACGTTATATAAAGTTGTCTAAATAGATGACACATTCTAAACGTTGTGTAAATGTGTCTAAACGTTGTCTGATATATTAAACTACAACATTTTTAGCCGAAAAACGTTATGGAATCATATCATCTAAAACATTTTCAAGTATCTAATAATTTTTGGAAAATAAATATACAACGTTTTTTAGAAAAAAACGTTGTGTAATGTGTCAAACTACAGCGTTTTAAAAACGTTGTATAAAGGTGTCAAGTACACAACACCCTTAAATACGATGTTTCTGGGATAGAAACCACATCATTTTTTACGCGTTATCTATTTACTATTTTGTAGTAGTGCGAACACAAGACCGAGTCATGTACTATCCGACTCAGTTCGAAACGCTGCTATGGTATATTTTATATCACAGAACAATGTTCCGCATTATGGAGGAGGAGCGTCGTAAGGCTATGAAACATTTTAGTAGGTCATCATAAAGAATGTAATTGTTGTGTGATTGATGATATAATAAATAAGATGTAAATCCCGAGTATTATGTAATCAATGGGATATGAGGATGATGTTATCCTACAACTTTTGTAGTTCAGGAAAAGTAATGTAAATAACAGTGATGTTATTGTTCTTATGTTTTTTAAAAATGATGAATGAATAAAATGTTAATATTTATTCAAGATGTTTTGTGTTATGGGGTGATCTTTTATGATGTGCAATTGAAGTAGAAGATACTTAAAAGATTGGGTAATAATCTAATAAGTGTATTTTTCTTTAATCAGAAAATGCGTCCAAGAAGATGTCAACCACGACAACAAACTCCTGAGGGGTCTACTAATAACAATAATTCTGATGCTAACCCAGTTCAGCAGTTGGTGACATTACTGACGAGAGCGCTGCAGAATCAACCGCAGAACCAAGCTGTAACTTTTAAGGATTTCCAGGCAGTTGGACCACCAGAATTTTGGGGGACCATGAATTTAGTTGAGGCACAGACCTCGATCATGGAAATAGGGAAAGTTTTTAATGTTGCTAGAGTAGGTGAGGACCAGAAGACTACTTTTGTAACATTCATGTTGAAAGCAGAGGCCAGTTATTGGTGGCAAGCCAATAAAACTCGAGGAGGTCAGGGAGTGATGACTTGGGATAGGTTCAAGGAAATATTTTTCGAGACTTATTTCCCAGAGAGTTCACAGAATCAGATAGAGGTGCAGTTTTTAGAGCTAAAGCAGGGCACAATGACAGTGTCGGAGTATGCAGCAAGGTTCAATGAGTTAGCGAGGTTTGTGCCATATCAAATTAACACAGATGAGAGAAAGGCGAGGAGGTTTAAACAGGGATTGAAGCCCTGGTTGTACAGCAGAGTCTCCATGTTTCAGTTGAGAATGTTTGCATCGGTGCTTGAGAAGGCGATTATCGCTGAGGGTGGAGGCAAGGCTGTGACAAAGTACAATCAGGAACAAAGAAAGAAGAAGAGTGAGAGTGAAGGTAAGAATGGTGGTAGAAGTGGAGGGAATAATAAAAACCTGAAGAGGAAGTGGAATTCGAGTGTTGGTGCTGGAAGTCAACAGAGTAGCCAGCAGAAAATGAAGATTGAAGCATGTGCTATATGCGGGAAGAATCACACTGACGTGTGCTTAAGGGGTAAGCGAGTATGCTTCAATTGTGGCTAGGAGGGTCACATTGCTCTAAATTGCCATCAACCAAAGAAGAATGCTTGTTACACATGCGGGTCAAAGGATCATCTTGCTCGCGAGTGCTCTAAGAAGAAAGTTGGAGAGGCAACTGGAAGCAAGGGAGGCAGCAGTGGAGGTACATTGGCTATTGTTGGACCAACATCATCGAACAGAATCACAACCAGAACCTTCAACATGACTGCGCAGGATGTTGTGCAATCAAAAGATGTTATGTCAGGTATTATCCCAATCAATGATATAAATGCTTATGTATTATTTGATTCGGGTGCTACTTACTCATTTATATCTGATGAATTTGCTAAGAGGTTAGGATTGCCTAGTGAAGAGTTGAATTTTCCTTTAAACATAGAAATTATGAATAGGGAGGTGATTCCTGTTAAGTTTGTATACAAGAATTGTAGGGTGAATATTAAGGGGAATGTAATGGCAGTAGATTTAATCCCAATTAAACTTTGAGAGTTTGATGTAATATTGAGAGTGGATTGGCTATTCAATTATGGAGCAATAATTGATTGCCAAAAGAAATGTGTAAACCTTATGACTTCGTCAAAGGTAATCTTCTATGGTAGTAAATCACCTAGACAAACAAGATGTATGATGATTATGCAGGCCAAGAAGTTGTTGAGTCAAGGCTGTGTATGATATTTAGCTTACATAGTCGATACTCAGAAGAAGGGTGTGAAATTGGAAGAGATACCTGTTGTTAGGAATTTTGTGGATGTGTTTCCAAAGGAATTTCCAAGACTTCTGCCTGACAGAAAGATCGAGTTCGTTATTGATTTAGCACCAGGGACTGCTCCGATATCAAAGGCCCCTTACAGGATGGCTCCGGTAGAGATGAAAGAACTGATGGTACAATTGCAAAAGCTGTTAAACAAGAAATACATCTAGCCGAGTGTATCACTGTGGGGAAGGCCGATATTATTCATGAAAAAGAAGGATGGGTCAATGCGTCTTTGCATTGATTATAGGGAATTAAACAAAGTCACTATTAAGAATAAATATCTGTTGCCAAGAATAGACGACTTGTTTGATCAATTGAAAGGAGTCAAGCACTTCTCTAAGATAGATTTGAGAAGTAAATATTATCATTTAAAAATAAGGAAGGAGGATGTACCTAAGACGACATTCAGAACTCGATATGGACACTATGAGTTTCTGGTAATGTCTTTTGGTTTAACTAATGCCCCTACAACATTCATGGATTTGATGAACAAGGTGTTTAAACCATTCTTAGATAAGTTTGTGGTGATATTCATTGGTGATATTATGGTGTACTCCAATTCTCAAGAGGATCACTTGGAACATTTACGTTTGACGTTGAAGATGCTAAGACGGGAAAAGTTGTACACGGAATTTTCTAAGTGTAAATTCTGGCTAGAACGTGTTCAATTTCTTGGGCATGCGATTGACAAAGATGGGATTTCAGTGGATTCATCAAAGGTGGAAGCTGTAATAAATTGGGAACAACCAAGGACACCATTAGAGGTGAGGAGTTTCTTGGGATTGGCAGGCTACTATAGATGATTTATTCAAGAATTTTCCAGGATTGCCACTCCGTTGACGAATTTGATAAGGAAAGCTGTAAAATTTGTCTGGACAGAGAAGTGCGAAGAAAGTTTTCGTGACTTGAAAAAGAAGCTTAGCATGACACCTGTTGTAACAACCCGATAAATTAGAAATTTTGCGTATATAATTTTTTTTATTTATTTTAAATATGGGGAATATATGCCAAGATAATGTGTATATGTATTTATGTAATAAATAAAAATATGAATAGTTACAAATAATTTTATTTTAGAATTATTAATCATAATAAATTATATTCTTATCATAATTAATTTTATAGTAAAAATGTTTTATTAATTATTTTCCATGAAGATATAATATTATATTATTTATATAATATATGAAATGATTTTTAAAATTATTATAATAATTATATTTTAATTTTTCAGTGCTATAAATATGTACTGTATAAATGGACCAATAAGGGTTGGTCAATTATGGTGTTATGTGACAAACCCTTGTATTACTGTGTGAACCCCTAATTACAAATTTTAGGAACTAATTTTATTTTATTTTAAACCCTAAATGAAAGTTTCGTAACCTAATTATACATTAGGTGAGATAATTAAATAATCAAAATGTTATGGTAATAAGGAAGGGTTAGTATTTAATATGTATACTAACTTAAGTGGATAATCTTATTATTTCAAGTGACTACTAATTTTAAACCTATTTCTAGTAAACCTAATTAGGTTATGAGCTAAAGTCACATGTATAAGAAATTAAATTTCATAAGATTGGAAAGGAAAATCCTAAATAAATAATTTGGGTAACATATATTAAAATTGTTAGACTATGTTTATTACATGACCCAAAACAATTAAAGGAAAAGTCCAAAAGAAATAAAATGCAAGCCCAAACTTAGCCCACTTGATTAAGGGTATTTTAGACATTTGATTTATCTAATTTATGCATTAAAATAAAAGCTAAATGAAGGAGTTAGTGAGCATAAATATGGCTGGCCACATTAGCCTTTTTAAGGAAAGAATATTAAGCTAATCATGTTCCATAAGTAGAAATCTTACACACAAGGACAAGTGTGTCATGCTCCCATTGGTAGAAAATCCACTTAGAAACCTTAATGGCATGATTAGGCATGATTAGGAAGGGATAAGGCTAACCCTTTTGTACAAGGGGCAAAAGAAACATGGAGGATATTAGCATTCCACTCCAATTCACCAACATAATATCTTTCTCATTTCATTTTACTCCTCCACCATTCTTCTTCTTCTTCTATTTTCTCCCAACCCATCAAAACACAAAGCTTAGCAAGAGAGAGAGGAAAAGTTTAGATTCTGGAGAGGGAGAGGAGTTTATTGTTCATGCAGCCTAAGTTTATATCATACTTTGGAAGAACAAGAAGTATAGCAAAGAAAACTAGGTGAGGATTCTCTTCCATTCTTTCTTATTCTTCTTCTATTTTGGTTTTTACCTCATCATATATGGGGGTCATAGTCTAATACTCAAAGTACCCTAGTTTTACATATCATCATATATGGAACTAAGTATGTTGAGTGTTAGATCAAAGGCTTAGAGGAAGAATATGAGCATATGTTCTCCAAGGGTGAAAACTCTTGTTTTTCTTCCACTAAATCTTGTGTAACTCAAGTTTTTTAACTTAGATTTGTGATCCGTCGAAGGGGAGTGCTAGATAGATGAGTTTTCTAGTAAACCCAAGTGATAGAACACAAATCTAGCTAATTTTGAAACCTTTGGGGCTGTTTTCCCCAAAACAACCCACTTTGAATGTTAAAGGTTCAAAACCCTAAAATATCTTCTATCCCATTTTTTTAGGGACTGTTTTGGACAGTTTCATGTCTTTTAAAATTCTTAGAAAAATCACAGAGGTACCTTGAGAAGTTATCTACATGTAGGAAAAAGAACGGACACGTTTCGAGTTACAGATTGTGCGTAATGACTATTTCCGTGAAGGACTCTTAAATATTTACCTTCGAATATCTCCCTGTGTATACACTGGAAAATTCCGAAATTGTTATAGTAGGTTCATATATGTTAGGAGAGCATACCCTGAAAATTTCATATCTTTCTGAGCAAAACTCAATTTATGAAAAATGAAGAAAGATCCGAGTGTTTTGGGAACTTTAAAAATAGTAGATCATTTTCTAAAATTCCAAAAAAATTTGGGGATCCTTGTAAGTTCATATTCTGTCAAAATCCAGAAGATGAGAATTTTTGGAATCAGTTTGCTATTTTTCCTAAAAATGATTAAGTTATGAATAAAAAAAAATAAATAGTTAAATGATGTCTTTAATGAGAAAAATGTGTTTTTAATACTTGAATACTCCTAATATATAATATTATGACTATTTTAGGGTATTTTGGTAATTTATAATAAGAAATATTATTTATGACCTTTTATAGATATTAAATAAATGGTTTTATAAAGGGTGAACAATTAAAATAAATTATTTATTGATCTAATAAATTATTAAAATATTATTATGATATTTATAATATTAGAATATGATATTGTTAAGTAAATAAAAATATTAAGATTAAAACTTTATTAAAATATTATTAAATGGTTAATCATATTTGATTTAAAATATTAATAAATGATTAAAGTATTATTAAATGATTAATAATATTAGATTAAAATATTAATCTTAGATTAAAATATTATTAAAAGATTAATAATATTAAATTAAAGTATTATTGGATGATTAAAATATTATTAAGTAACTAATAATATTCGAGATTAAATAAAATGTTATTAAAAACGTAATAACATTAGTAAATGAATAAAATATTATTAAATAATTAATAATATTAGTAAATGAATAAAATATTAATACTATTGGTAAATGAATAAAAGTATTATTAATAGTTTAATAATAATTAAATGATAATAGAATTATTTGATATTTAAATCATGTAATAATAATTTCGGTGTTTGAAAATTTATGATAAATTAATAAATATTTATTAAGTCATTTAAAATAATATGACTGATACTTACAGATATTGAACGTTGGAATAGAGTCTTAGACTCGATAATTACCCGATAAAGCTGTCGGTACACCGATATATTTCAGAAATTGATCTGGACTTAGATATTTTGACTGTATTAATGTTTGTTTGTGATGCAATGACTGTTGAACATATGTGATAATGCGATTAGATTATGTGCTGACTGTGAAATGTAGTACTATATGTTATAGTATATTGTTCTAATCGAACGAATGATCTGATTAATGATAGGTCGTGATATAAAAGATTAAACTAAGTTGCGTATTGTAAGCAGCACATCAGGCAAGTATCCTACCTTTGTATTTTCTTTATGCAATGGACATGAGTAAGAATGTTTCAGAATTATATTATTACTGTACAGATTATTAACCCTATATCATATACGCTCATTGATTATCAACATGTTAGCATATGGTAATTCAGATATATATTCTGTTCGATAATTTCTATAAATGATTATACAAGTGTCCCCACTTGGATAATCATTGCATTTAACCACATGTTGATACACCTTTGTTAAATACCCGTATATATATATATATATATATATATATATATATATATATATATATATATATATATATATATATATGTTGAATTATAGATTATTGTTGAACAAGATAAAACCTTATTATTATCCAACCGAATTGTTTTGGTTTGGAACGCCGACAAGTATGAACATCCCTTACATGGGAAAACTTTTATGCGCCCAAGGCGGACAGAGTGAACGATCCTATCGTTCTTGCATGCAGTATTGATCAATACAAGGTACAACGGGCTGATCACCTCCGTGCCCGTAAGTTATGACGGTTTACTGATGAAGTTCTGTTTAACCTTTTCGAAAATAAAAACAATGTTCATAGTATGTCACTTTAATCCTATTTATAGTCAATACGTAGTTTCAAAAATTTGAAAGAGGGTTGTTGTGTTATTATTATCGGTTCAGATTAATTCACAACTATTGATTTGTTGTAGAAGAGTAGTATAAAGAAAACATTTAAATTCTTTCAGCTATATATATATATATATATATACATATATATATATATATATATATATATATACATATATATATATATATATAATTGTTATTAGTTGTTGTGCACTCAAATGCTTATCATTGCTTAATTTAAATGCTTTCAGCTAAGTGTGAACAATCTGAAGGCTCTGCTAGAAACAAGGGAAAGGGAAAGGTTGCTGAATGATTTCAATGATATCTTATGTAATAGTTTAATATTATTAAGACAATGTTATATATTTATTATCATGTATTGTAAGGAATGATTAAAGGTTACGTACTTGGGAGCTAGACTTTGATAGTTATGTAAATTAAGTTTAATATTTATATTATTGTTATTATTATTAGTACTATTCCGCTTATAGAAATGGTATCGTGAAGCACTGAATTCAGGTTTCAAGTACCCGAATTTGGGAGTTTTACACCTGTGTTGTCATTACCGGATAATACAGGAAACTTTATGGTGTATAGTGATGCATCACATAAAGGACTAGGATGTGTGCTTATGCAAAATGGCAAAGTCATTGCGTATGCATCAAGGCAACTGAAGGACTATGAGAAAGGATACCCGACTCATGATTTAGAGTTGGCTGCAATGGTTTTTGCTCTGAAGATATGGAGACATTATCTCTATGGAGAGAAATGTGAAATATATACGGACTATAAAAGTCTAAAGTATATTTTCACACAGAAAGATCTGAACATGCGTCAGAGGAGATGGTTAGAACTGATAAAAGATTATGATTGTGAGATCTTTTATCATCTGGGTAAAGCAAATGTGGTTGCTGATGCCTTGAGTAGAAAAGGTCGTGAGGAATTGATGTTGTTAACCGCTCAGGAGGAACTTATCTCAGCAATGGCAAGGCTAGAGTTAGAAATAAAACTTTTAAAATAATCAGATGAAAGATTGTTCCAGATGGAAGATAGTCCAACTTTAGTGGAAAAGGTGAAGAACGCTCAAGTACAAGATGAAGAATGTGAAAAATCAAAGAAAGAGTGGTTAAGGGTAGTGAAGTGAAATAAAAGATCGATACCGAAGGACTACTAAGGTTCGAGGGAAGAATTTGGGTTCCAGCAGTGCCGGGTATTAAAGACGAAATCTTGACCAAAGCTCACAACTCCAGATATTCAATTCATCTAGGAATTACGAAGGTGTATCAAGATTTACGACGACATTATTGGTGGCCAAATATGAAACGAGATGTCGCAGAATGTGTCGCAAAATGCTTGACATGTTAAAGAGTCAAGGTCGAGCATCAGATACCAAGCGGATTACTTCAACCGTTGGAAATACCGGAATAAAAATGGGAGCACATCACAATAGATTTTGTGGTAGGTCTTCCGACTACTCAGAAAGGTTACGATGCAATTTGGGTGATAGTGGACAAATTGACAAAATCAGCACACTTTTTTGCCAATAAAGATTAGATTCAGTCTTGATCAGTTGGCAAAGTTGTACGTCAATGAGATTATTTCGAGACATGGAGTTCTAGTGTCAATTATGTCAGACAGAGATCTACAATTCACATCAAACTTCTGGAAGAGACTACAAGAATGCATGGAAACACAATTAAGAATGAGTATAGCGTACCACCCTCAAATAGACGACCAAAGTGAATGAACAATCTAGACGTTAGAAGATATGCTCAGAACATGTATTATGGATTTCAAAGGAAACTGGGATGATCATTTATCGTTGGCTGAATTCGCCTACAACAACAGTTACCACGTGAGCATTGGCATGCCGCCTTACGAAGCATTGTACGGCAGGAAGTGTAGAACTCCACTGTGAACGTCAACTGTTAGGACCGAAACTAGTACAACAGACCACTGAGGTTGTCAAACTCATCAGGTTAAGATTGGTAGCTGCTCAAGAAAGAAAAAAGAAGTATTCTGATCAACACATACAAGATCGCGAGTTTGACGTAAGAAATGTAGTTTTCCTAAAAATTTCTCCTTGGAAGGGGAAAATCCATTTTGGTATAAAGGGAAAGATAAGCCCGACGTTTATTGGACCCTTCGAGGTGTTGCGAAGAGTAGATGAAGTGGTTTACGCGGTAGCTCTACCTCCAGAGTTGGAACATGTTCATAATGTTTTTCATGTTTCCGTGTTACGACCGTATAAACCCGATTACAAGCGTGTGATCTTGTATGAACCGTTGTAGTTCGATAAGGACTTATCTTATGAGGAGATTCCTATCCAAATAGTTAACATGAAAGAACAAGTGCTCAGGAATAAAGTGATACCTTCTGTGATGGTGGTATGGAGGAATCATAATGCCGAAGAAGCTACGTGGGAACTCAAAGACAAAATGATGAAGAACTATCCTGAGTTATTTGTTTAATCGTGTCTTCAATTTTGGAGACAGAATCCTTGTAAGGAGGGAATAATGTGACTAATAAATTATTTGAGTGGTGATTCTGGGCACAGAATCCTTATGAGGAGGGAATGATGTAACAATCCAGAATTTTAATTATAATTTCAAATATTTATTGAATTAAATAAATATTTGTTTAATTATTTATTAGTTAAATAAATATTTCTTGAGTTTATGTTAATTAAGTTGATAATTGGTAAGTTGGTATTTTGGGAGTTAATTTAAATAAAAGATTGATATATTAATTATTATGAGATAATATTCTAATTTAATGTAATGATTAAATTAGAGAGTTGACAAGGATTAAACGAATTGTTAAGTGAGAGTTGAGATCATACAAGTAATCTAGAGCTTAGAAGTTCATTTGGAGCAAGTTCTTTTCACATTTACAGAGGTATAACTCCTTTTTCCTTGTTGCCATTTTCATTTTCTGTAAAAATGGAGTTTTATTCTTGAAATTTCAAATTCTTGCATTTGTATGAAATATCTGTTCATTGATGTAGAATAGCATGCTATTGTGTTATCTGAGTTGGTACACATGCTATGGAACATGGTAGCTGGTCTGGTTGCAGGTGTACAATCTCTTGTGTTAAGGCTCTGCTTTTGCAGAGCCATTTTTTTCAATCTATCCGTAGTGATGCGGTCGCGCCACTTCCATAGGCTTATACCGCGCGGCCGCGCATGGTACTTTTATTAGATATTGATTTGAGGTTTCTGATTTGTTTTGAGCATGCTATGGTAGTTAGGTTAAGCCTATAAATGACCCTATCATGTGGTTAGATATTGTTTTGAACATGTTATGTTGTTTTAGCTTGATTTGAGCTAAGTTTTCAAGAAAACTTCAAGTTTTCAAAAAGCTAGAAATGGTAAACTTGAATAATGCATATTCTGATCTTGCAAGCATGCTAGTATGGTTTTGAAATGCATGTCGGACATACTAACTTAATTAAATGAATTTCATATTGAAGCACGAGCATGTTAGACTTAGTAGTAAGCTTTGCTAATGAAAATGCGAACTTGGCACGTGAATGTTAATGTGCTACTTTAAAAGTTAGAATCTGATGATTATGAACATGTGAGATAATATCCTTATACACACTCATGTATCATAAATGTACATGTACCATGCTTAGGTATCGTAATCATAAACAAAGCATACTTCAAAACTAAACAATGTTAAATACACGTATGTGATATGAATACTCACAAGCATGACTAATATGATTTATATGACTACTTTATATGTTTAAGAATCAAGCATGTTGGACCTTGTGATTTCATAACCTTAAATGGTCTTAAATTGTTGAGATGTCCAACTTAGAACCGTATTGTGCAAGACGGGACCTAGATTGAACTTGAAAGATACAAAAGACCCCTTGACATGTTAATATATCTTATGTATGTACGGATGGACAAGCTAGGCCAAGCAAATAACTGCTCAACCCTGGTTTGAACTGGGAGCCGCGCGGTCGCGCGTCTCCTTAGTGTAAATCAGGCGCGACCGCGCCAGTCTGGAACCTCAGATGGTGAGTTATGACTTTTGGACAATAACTTGTATGATGCCTATAATGCTAAATGTGATCTAAAACCTACTGATGTGTATATATACGTGTGATGCTTAGTCGATAAGTTGGTGTTGCAATCGAAATGAAAAGTCTATAAGTAAAGAGGTCTTAACCTTGAGCATTTTTGATTTGCTTATGAAGTAACTATGTATTTAATTTATGATGATGTATAAACTGATTTTGTACCTTACGTGCCTACTTGTATCATGTCAAGCTTGATTAAAGACTATGTTAGTTAATGAACATCTTGAACATATAATACGTTATAAATAGGATTCGAAAGTGTTGAATTCTTAAACGAGGATAAACTACGCGTAAGGCAAGTTTCTAAACCTATCTTATTATTTGTGATGCCCCCAAAATTAAGTATACATCACCCATCTTGAGTCGCCAGATACATGGTACAGAATTCAAATACAACTTAATAATACAACTGTCGTGTACAATACGACAAAATATAAACTGAGTTTGAATACAAATATTGTCTTCTAGAGAGTATCCATACTCAAAAGGAGTCCTCATTACAATTATTATCACACTATTACATAGAATAGTGAGGACTACTAATGGTATCAATTGGTCCATCACTCCGTTTCTCGACTCGTCCCAACTATATTCTCATTTCCTGAAGAGAACAGTGAAAGAAAGGGTGAGCTCAACTAGCCCAGTAAGAAATATTATGACTATGATAATGCAGAATAAATTATCATTAGTCTTCAACAATGTTAAACTGATAAAATACAATAGACATCAAGTTTAACTACAGCGGAACCAGCAATCCATTAAAAGAGTCAAGTAGAGAATAAAATCTACTATCTTTTATGATTTAAAAGGTTTTTCATGACTTTTATCGCTGGGACTCAGCTTAATAAATAATCCACATCATCGAATCACCCTTGCACTACGGCCAAGGATAATCTTTAGTATCACGACCACGAATTATCCATGCACTACGACTAAAGATAATCATGTTTTCATCAACGGTCCTGATCATGCCATAAAACAATTCATCTTTGCACTACGGCCAAAGAGAATCCATAGCCATAATCATACCAAAAATTGCCCATCAATGCACTACGGGCCAATGATGACTTCTTTTCACATCATTTGTAACATTACGGTCGTGATTACACCGAATAATTCCTGGTCATAATCATACCAAGTCCATCTACGCACTACAGGCCATAGATGACTCTCAACTAAATATAAACATGAGGATGATGACAATAATATAAGAATTTAATAAAACAAGTTCAAGAATTAATTTATCTAGGAATTGATAACGTCCAAATTGTCAACATGACACTGCTTTGTAGAGTAAAATTCAAGAATGCTCAGAAGAATATTTCCATGAAAAGATACTGGATGAAGCGCAAATATCAAGTATATTTCACTAATTTCATGGAGTATAGAAGCCAAAACTTTAACCGACTGAGTATAATAGAATATATGAAATTGCAAGTAGATTTTCACCGCCATGCGGTAATCCACTTAGACAGATCATTTCCACAATTTAATAAGGAATGAATACAAAGGATCATTCATAATGCATGTGATAATCCACATAGACAGGTTATTCCAACAAAATAATAAAGAATGGAATAACAGGAGGATTCACCATGCGTGTGATAGACTACACAGACAGGTTATTCTCAACAGAATAATAAATAATAGAACCAGGTCCGGCGTAAAAGGCACAGACAGGATATTCCAAAAGAATAATAAAGAATTGAACCAGGTCCAGCGTAAAACGCACAGACAAGATATTCCAACAGAATAATAAATATGGAACCAGGTCCGGCGTAAACGCACAAACAGGATATTTTGACAGAATAATAAAAAATAAAACCAGGTCCGGCGTAAAACGCATAGACAGGATATTCCAACAGAATAATAAAGAATATAATAATAGAAGAATTTCACCATGTATGCAGTACTTCGAATAAACAGGTTATTCCAACATAATAATAAAGAATGGAATAATAGAAGAATTTCACCAAGTATAGGGTAGCCCGCGTATACAAGTTATTCCAACAGAGTAATAAATAATGAAATAACATAAGTTCTCTTCATGAATACAAAAGAAATAATACCCCTTACAGGTACAACAAATAATATTCCTTACCGTAAAAGAAATTGGATATAAGAGTAGGGAAGTAGCAGAATACTTTTCTTCTTTCTCTCTATAACTTCCTCTCTCTAGAGTTTCAGTGAATTCGTAAGAAAATAATGAAGGAATGAGCATCTATTTATAGAAGAATAGACTGCATAGTAACTAACTCATGAACGGTCCAGATTGATTTACTTTAATCGGACGTTCCATAATTAAAGCAAAATATTTTAAATAAAATATAATATATTCTATTTATAATCTAATAAAACGAATAACTTTATAAAAGATTTTACTATACAAACACTATACAGGCACTATACAAACACTATGCATAATAAAATATAATATATTCTAATTATTGTCTAATAAAATAGATAACTTTATAAAAGTATTTTATTTTATATTAAAAGATTTTACAATAGCCTAATAAAACGAATAATTTTATAAAAGTATTCTGTTTTGTATAAAAAGTTTTTCTGTTTTATTACGTTAATAATACTAATAAAACAAAACTGAGTGACTTATCACGTAAGCCTCAATAATTAATACCGTATGCTACTATGCAACCACGCGTATTACTGTACTTTTACTACCGAGTAGTTCAACAGTATTAACGGTAAAACTTTCCTCCGTTATTTTTATAAAATATTTTTGTCGTTTTCTCAATCCGACAATAATTCCGTTGTGGGGTCCATCAATGATTGTATCATCATACGAATATTTCCCGACAAAAAACAATATTCCCCGACCAATTGAATATAATACAACAACTTGCATACTTTACAAAATTTATAAATACTATCCACAACTATAACATTATCTCAAATTCACACCATAATATTTAAAAAAATATTTCGAAAAAATTAAATCTTTATTCATAAAATCTGGGGTTTCACAATCTCCCCTCCTTATGAAATTTCGCCCTCGAAATTTACGTACGTACCTGGTATGCCGAACAGATGAGGATACCTTGACTTCACTTCAAATTCTAACTCTTGAGGTATAACCTTTGAGCGTCGAATATGATCCTTCTTATCCAAGATGTTAACACGTATCTTCTTATACGTTAAATCTTCTGCAATCTCGTCTAGTTTTAATTCAATAATGTGGTTCAGGTTGTCCACATATTTACGTAACATCGATACGTGAAAAACGTTATGAACACGCGACATACTTGACGGTAAAACAAGTCTATAGGCCACAGTTCCTACTCGATCAAGGATTTCAAATGGGTCAATTAAACCGAGGTTTGAGATTTCCTCTCTTCGTCGATTATTGCTTCTAGAATAATGCCCTCTTGAACCTTCTTCTTCACATTCATCAGCTCTGAGTATGTAGCTTAAGCGGCTTTAACTTTATCAATTAAAGTCGATTCTACTCGTATATTCATTATCTTCACGTGGGTTCGTATATTCGCACTTGTAACCGCATACGATCTTCTACTCAACGCGTCAGCTACCACGTTCGTACTTCCACGATGATATTGAATGGTACGATCGTAATCTTTAACAGCTCGAGCCAACGTCTTTGGCGCATGTTACGTTCGTTTTAAGTAAAGAAATATTTGAGGGTTTAAGAAATGGGTTTTGTACTGGGGTCAATACAAAATTCGATTTCACTCTCTAGGGTAGGCCAAGAAGTCTTCAAGAATACGTCAAGAAATTTATTAACAATAGAAATATCATTCAAAACTGTGACTCTCATCAAAGACTTGGATAACACGTCACATTGATACCTATCAACTTACCATCGTCATTCACACCGTCTCCTACGAAAAATTTGGCTTCGGTGCATCCCACACAAGGAAGTCAACAACGAAAGAATCCGGGCTCTTTACTTATGGCTTGATATGACAATGATTGACTTTAGTGGTTTGGTTACTTTGAATTCGTATAACAGGTTGGTTAGGAGTATGAAAGCTAACAACCTTACGAAAAGAATGATGAGTAGTTAACCAATCGTTTCCAAAAATCACATCAAAGGCAAGTATTTTCAAAGAGATAAGATCGACAGGTAACGTGAAAGTGTTGATTTGAACAAGATTTATAAATAGTGGAGGGAACGAAGGTTTCTACTAACAAAGTTTTAACCAATAAGTCAAAGTCTAACTTCTCCGGAGTTAAATTTAAACGTTGAGCGCAAGCAAGAGAAATAAAAGAATAGGTAGAACTGGTATCAAATAAGTCATAGACTTCGCAAGAATTTATAATTAACTAACCCGTGATAACTTCGTTCGATTCCTCATCACGAAAAATGCTCTCCCTTAAACTATCGAATTTGACTTGTTCGGGACAGTCTTTGGTGTCGTCATTACCACTAGAATTGACTTTCGCTATAAGGTATATTCCACCCTCAACTGCTTCATCGTACTCCTGCTCCATGATCTGAATCATTAGCCTTCGATCCATATCGAATTAGGGTTGACCGCAATGTATAGTGTAATTCAAAACTCGATGCTGGGTTCTCCCAATTGCTGTTGAAAAAGAGAAATACATATCATCTATTTTAGCTTTCATGGATCAGACTTCTCTTTCCACAATATCAACGCGTCATGTGGCTTGTACCTATGCATCTTTCATTCTCACTCGTTCAGTTGTTTCTTCTTTCAGTTGCTCCTTGACATTTGAATTCTCAGATTCCAGCTTTAATATCGTATACTCTGCCAAAGAACGCTCCTGTTCAGCTATCGCACATTGGGTAATACAATTTTGAATTGTTACATTCCTTTACTCCACGATCGCCTTCCGTTCTTCAGCCTGCTCTTCTAGCTCATGAATACAATTTTGCAATTCTACATTTTGATCAATAAGTTCTTCTAATAAATCCTCCTCAGGTTCCTCCTCTTCCTCACTCTCAGTTGCTACCTTTGCAACTAGCTTGAGTGCAACTTTTAATTCCTCAATCACCACATAGATATCTCTAATCACATTATCTTGGTTGGAGATTAGAGGTGTCTCCACGATCTCATGTGCTCCATTGCTATTCTCAACATCCTCGGATGTCATTTTTAAATACTGCCACAAAACAAGGGTTAATTAACCTATCACATATTATCCCTATACTCTGACCGACCAATTAAATACCAAATAAACTTAGGTAGGTCATACTAGCGAAGGAATTACCCGTCTCTCCCCTCCTAGTTCTATTCTCACTTCCTAGCCAGGGATCATATCCCTAAGCTCTGATACCAACTGTGACGCCCCCAAAATTAGGTATATATCACCCATCTTGAGTCGCCAGATACATGGTACAGAATTCAAATACAACTTAATAATTCAACTGTCGTGTACAATTCGACAAAACATAAACTGTGAGTTTGAATACAAATATTGTCTTCTAGAGAGTATCTATACTCAAAAGGAGTCCTCATTACAATTATTATCACACTATTACATAGAATAGTGAGGATTACTAATGTTATCATCTGGTCCATCACTCCGTTTCTCGACTCGTCCCAACTATATTCTCATTTCCTGAAGAGAACAGTGAAAGAAAGGGTGACCTCAACTAGCCCAGTAAGAAATATTATGACTAAGATAATGCAGAATAAATTATCATTAGTCTTCAACAATGTTAAACTGATAAAATACAATAGACATCAAGTTTAACTACAGCGGAACCAGCAATCCATTAAAAGAGTCAAGTAGAGAATAAAATCTACTATCTTTTATGATTTAAAAGGTTTTTCATGACTTTTATCGCTGGGACTCAGCTTAATAAATAATCCACATCATCGAATCACCCCTGCACTACGGCCAAGGATAATCTTTAGTATCACGACCACGAACTATCCATGCACTACGGCTAAAGATAATCATGTTTTTATCAACGGTCCTGATCATGCCATAAAATAATTCATCTTTGCACTACGGCCAAAGAGAATCCATAGTCATAATCATACCAAAAACTGTCCAACAATGCACTACGGGCCAATGAGGACTTTTTTTCACATCATTTGTAACATTACGGTCATGATTACACCGAATAATCCCTGGTCATAATCATACCAACTCCATCTACGCACTACAGGCCATAGATGACTTTCAACAAAATATAAATATGAGGATGATGACAATAATATAAGAATTCAATAAAACAAGTTCAAGAATTAATTTATCTAGGAATTGATAACGTCCAAATTGTCAACATGATGCTGCTTTGTCTAGAAAAATTCAATAATGCTCAGAAGAATATTTTTCATGAAAAGATACTGGATGAAGCGCAAATATCAAGGATATTTCACTAATTTCATGAAGTATAGAAGCCAAAACTTTAACTGACTAAGTATAATAGAATATATGAAACTGCAAGTGGATTTTCGCCGACATGCGGTAATCCACTTAGACAGATCATTTCCACAATTTAATAAGGAATGAATACAAAGGATCATTCACCATGCATGTGATAATCCACATAGACAGATTATTCCAACAGAATAATAAAGAATGGAATAACAGGAGGATTCACCATGCGTGTGATAGACTGCACAGACAGGTTATTCCCAACAAAATAATAAATAATAGAACCAGGTCCGGCGTAAAAAGCACAGATAGGATATTCCAACAGAATAATAAAGAATGGAACCAGGTCCGGCGTAAAATGTATAGACATGATATTCCAACAGAATAATAAATAATGGAACCAGGTCCGGCGTAAACACACAGACAGGATATTCCGACAAAATAATAAATAATGGAACCAGGCCCAGCGTAAAACGCACAGATAGGATATTCCAACAGAATAATAAAGAACAAAATAATAGAAGAATTTCACCATGTATGCAGTACTTCGCATAAACAGGTTATTCCAACATAATAATAAAGAATGGAATAACAGAAGAATTTCACCAAGTATAGGGTAGCCCGCGTATACAGGTTATTCCAATAGAATAATAAATAATGGAATAACAGAAGTTCTCTTCATGAATACAAAAGAAATAATACCCCTTACGGGTACAACAAATAATATCCCTTACCGTAAAAAAAACTTGATATAAGAGTAGGGAAGTAGCAGAATACTTTTCTTCTTTCTTTGTTTAACTTTCTCTCTCTAGAGTTTTAGTGAATTCATAAGAAAATAATGAAAGAATAAGCTTCTATTTATAGAAGAATGGACTGCATAGTAACTAACTCATGAACGATCCAGATTGATTTACTTTAGTCGGACGGTCCATAATTAAAGAAAATTTTTTTAAATAAAATATAATATATTCTATTTATAATCTAATAAAACGAATAATTTTATAAAAGATTTTACTATGCAAATACTATACAGGCACTATGCAAACACTATGCATAATAAAATATAATATATTCTAATTATTGTCTAATAAAATAGATAACTTTATAAAAGTATTTTGTTTTATATAAAAAGATTTTACTATTAGCCTAATAAAACGAATAACTTTATAAAAGTATCTATTTTATATAAAAAGTTTTTCTATTTTATTACATTAATAATACTAATAAAACAAAACTGAGTGACTTATCACGTAAGCCTCAATAATCAATACCGTATGCTACTATGCAACCACACGTATTGCTGTACTTTTACTACCGAGTAGTTCAATAGTATTAACGGTAAAACTTCCGCCGTTATTTTCATAAAATATTTTTGTCGTTTTCTCAATCCGACAATAATTCTGTTGTGGGGTCCACCAATGATTGTACCGTCATATGAATATTCCCCGACAAAAAATAATATTCCCCGACCAATCGAATATAATACAACAACTTGTATACTTTACAAAATTTATAAATACTATCCACAACTATAAGATTATCTCAAATTCACACCATAATATTTCGAAAAAATTAAATCTTTATTCATAAAATCTGGGGTTTCACATTATTGTGCAAGTATAATTGCATTCTTTATTCGACGAATACCGTAAGCTTATCTCTTTGAATGCAAGCTATATTACTTCTCGTTCCAAACCCTTGTGAAAGCTATTGTTCATGTTAAAATTTGTATCGTCCTTGAATACTGTGAAAGAGTCGATGCCATTTAATTCGGCTAGACTATATGCATGTTTATAAAACTATCCAAACCAATTGTTTGGTGCGAAAATCTTGAAAACTGAGTTGGACAACCCTTAAGTTAAGGGGATTGTATGTTGTTGGAAACCCCAACACATGAGTATATTATTACTAGGGTGTTATGCATAGTGTGGAGTATTGTAGACTGATCCTCTATAATACTTGTTCTTTTGGGTTATTAGTTAAAATTGATGATTCTAGTAGATGTTCAATAGTCCTTAGTGACTGCTCAATATAAATTGTTATTTAGTTGGATACTTTGATAGCCTTTGAATTCATATATATATATATATATATATATATATATATATATATATATATACATCTGTCGATTATATTGAATTATCGTTCTTTCTTTGATTCGGATATTATTCTGAAACTCGGAACTATCTTAGAGATTATACTTCGATATCTCACCCTCATGTTATAAAACTATTACCCTTGTTGTATTTTACTTGCTAGGCAATTTGTGCTCATTCTTGCTTATTTAAAACCTTTCAGTTAAGGCAGAACAGGGAGGTGTATCTGGGAAGGACAAGGGCAAGGGCAAGGCTACCGACTAGCTTGTCCCTTTCATGTTTAAATTATGATGTTGTTGCATTAAGACTATGTTTAAACTTAAGTAGGATTATGTAATAAGTCTTTATTCGATATTATTATGTAATCTATTAAGTACTGTAGGTTGCGAGACTTGGGGGAATAATTATAATAAATAGTTGTATATTATTCTAAATTAGATCTTTCGTTGCAAATGTATGATTTTAGTTATTATGGTAATATTTTGAGATAGTGACGAACCAAATTCGGGTGACCAAGTGGAGGTCAGAATTTGGGGGCGTAACAGGTTGGTATCGAAGCTATAGTTATAAACCTTAAGAATGAGAATCCTTAGACTATAACTTAAGAAAGCTTAGGAGTTAGGAAAAGGGGATACAACTCATGTAGTGTTTTCCCTAAGAGGCTTAGTGTGTTATGAAATGTAACTTCATTCTATACTATGAACTTATGTTTACTTAACATTCTGATGGAGTTGTTGTTTGACTTGTCTTATATTGGTGATTGTAGGATGACTGACATGGGAGGACCTAGCCGAGTAGTTGAGGAGGAGCCTCGTGATATCCACGTAGTCTATGAGGCACCCTTGATAGCAGAGCCTATATCGATAGTTACACCTATTGATGATGATGATGAGGAGGAGGAGATGGAGCCTCTACCTGAGAAATCTAATCCGGAGGAGGACCCTATGGAGAAGGAACCTGTGGAGGAGGAAACCGAACCCATGGAGGACCCCGATGGGACTACTTTCTAAGATCGGATGTTAGGATAGTACGAGGAACATATTTTTGAGCTAGGATGTAGAGTCGAGGAACTAGAGACTGAGACTCTGGAGAGGCAATTAGTGATGTAGGAGATGGATGTGGAAATTGCTCACCGAAAGGAGGCAGGGGTCCAGATGGGAGCCTTGTTTCACCGATCGGTGGCGAGAAACGTTGAATTGGCAGGAAAGCTATAAGAAATGGAGTAGAGGGTTTTGAGTGAGTGGATGAAGAAGGAGGCTCACCAAACTCAGTTAGAGATGGAGGTGATGGATATGATTCACTTAGAGAAGAAGTGGGAGGATTCCAATGACAGGGTGAACGACCTAGAGGATGAGGTGCGATGCAAGAGAAGGAAGATGAACAAGATGGGCTATGCTCTACGCACTTCAATGGGAAGATTGATCGATGGGGTGAATTACTACCCCGCTGAGCAGGGACAGTGTAACGCCCCCAAATTCAGGTACTTAAAACTCGAACTCGGTGCTTTACGATACCATTTCTATGAGCGGAATAATACTAATAATAATAACAATAACATAAATATCAAACTTATCTTACATTTATTAGAGTCTAATCCCAAGTACGCAACCTTTACTATAATTCTTTACATGATATATAATACATATCATTATATTAACACAGTCTAACTATTACAAAAGATACCACTAAACAGATTTTGTTTGCTTTCCTTTTCACTTGTTCTTGGCCGAACCTTCTAGCTTTTCACACTTAGCTGAAAATATTTAAATTAAGCAAGGGTGAGCATTTGAGTGCCCAGCAAGTAATAACAATTATAAATATAATTAGCTGAAAGAATTAAATATTTTCTTTATACATCACTTCTACAAGGAATTTATAGTTGTGAAGTAAATTGAACCGATAATACTAACATAACAATTCTATCTCAAATTTTTGAAACTACATAATGACTATATATGGGGTTTAGTTGACATACTATGAATATTATTTTTAATTTTCGAATAGGTTTAGCAGAACTTCATCCGCAAACCGTCATAACTTACGGGCGCGAGGGTGTACATCCCATGGGCCCTGTATTGATCAATACTACATTGCAAGAACGATATGATCGTTCACTCTGTCCGCCTTGGGCGCATAAAAGTTTTCCCTTGATCGGGATGTTCATACTAGTCTGGAATCCGAACCAAAATAATTTGATTGGATACAAAGAAGTTTTATCATATTCAACGATATTTATAAATCTGTGTTTAGCTGGTCAAATAGCTTAGACGGCTTATATATATATATATATATATATATATATATATATATATATATATATATATATATATATATATATATATATATATATCAACATATGATTAAATACAATGATTATCCAAGTTGGGACACTTGTATAATCATATTTAGAAATTTACGAACAGAATATATATATCTGAATTACCATATACTAACATGTTGATAAACAATGATCGGATATAGAATATATCACAATAGGGTTAATAATATAGTATAATAATAATATAATTCTAAAACTTCTTACTCATGTCCATTGCATAAAGAAAATGCAAAGGTAAGATACTTGCCTGATGCGCTGCTTACAGTTCATAACTTTGTCCTATCGTTATACAACACCTATCAGTAATAAGATCATTTGATCGATTAGAATAACATACTATAACACATAGCACTGCTTATTGCAGTCAACACATAACCTAATCACATTGTCACATATGTTCCACAACCATTGAATCACAAATAAACACATAACTAATCAAATTATCTAAGTTCAGATCAATTTCTGAAACATGTCGGTGTACCGACGACTTTATCGGGTAATCATCGAGTCTAAGACTCTATCCTGTAGTTTAATATCTGTAAGTATCGGTCATATTATTTTTAAATGACTTATAATAATTTTTAAACATTTATTATAATTTATCATGAATTTTCAAACCTCACAATCATTATTAAATGATTTAAATATTACACAATTCTATTATCATTAATATTTAATTAACATTAATCTATTAATGAAACCATTGTCAAAAGATTAAAGTTATTTATAATAACTCAAAATACTTTTAAAGTATTAATATTACCCTTAAAAAAATCATTTTTAAATAATTTTTTAAAGAATTAAAATCATTTTTAAATAATTATCATTAATATTAAATTATTAATAAAATTATCCTTTAAATATTAAAAGTTATATTTTATAACTTAAAATATCTTTAAACACTTTATTTTTATTTTAAATGATTTTTATAATATCAAAAATCATTTTTAAACTAATTTATTTAATATAATTATTAAATAACCTTAATATCATTAATAATAAATAATTAACGAAATTTACCTTTAAATATTGAAAGTTATATTTTATAACTTAAAATATTTTTAAACTATTTATTTTCATTTAAAATGATTTTTCTAATATAAAAATTATTTTTAAACTAATTTATTTAATATAATTATTAAATAAATCTAATATCATTAATATTAAATTATTAATATTTTTCATGGCAAAATATCAAAAGTTATATTTTATAACTTAAAATATTTTTATAACCTTTATATAATTTTTTGTATGATTTATAAATCATTAATTCTATTTTTCATAATTTATTTAACACAATTATTAAATAACTTAATTACCATTAATATTAATTAATTAATAAAATTTCATCACAAAATATTAAAGGTTATAAAAAATAACTTAAATTATTTTCTTATACCATAATATAATTTTAAATGATTTTTTATGTATTTAAAATTATTTTTTTAATAATTTATTTAATATTATAAATAAATAAATTAAGTACTTTTTATATTCCAAAAATATTAAATATTTATGAAATATACTCTAAATAAATAAAACTATTTTTCAGAATTTAAAATAATTTTTCTGAATTTATTTTATATTTTTAATAATTAAAAACTATTTTTAGCAATTTTTAAATAATTTTCGAAAAATCAGAAAATCAAATAAATAGAAACCGTCGCTATTGGTCTTTAGCGACACTAAGCGTTGCTGCTGGTGTTCTTGAGGCTCAAGAACACTGACAGTCAGTGATAAAGGTGCCTACTTTGACCATGGATTACTTTCAATCTATGAGGTTTCTGGGATTGATCTTGGTCAGATCTTGTAGTATACGAACAAGACTACACGATTCAATAACAAACATGACCAAACATCATAACATAAGTGAGATCCAAGCCCTGGAAAAACTGTCAGACGCTGTTCTTCAATTTTTGGGTTTTCCAGAATTGAAGAACAGTTCATGCTACCATTTTTGAGGCTCCGTAACTTTGATTCTAAGGCTTGTTTGTATGATCTAAAGGTTCATAATGGAAATAAACATGTCAAGGAACAACTTGGTATCATTAGATCATTCTAATAACAATAAAATCTCAAGATATAAGCAAGTCAAACATTGTCAGAAACAATGCTCTTACGGTTTCTGGAAATTCCAGAAACCCATCCTCGTGATCGTTTTGCCCAGTTTGACCTTCTACTACATCAATCTGGCTTACGATATAAGACATACTAAATCATGGATCTATAGTCCAGACATCACTCTACAATCTTATCACAACAACATTAACAATACACATAATCTGACAGATCAAGGCATTAGAAAAAGTTGTCAGACGCTGCTAAAAACTTTCTGGGTTACCTAGATTTTAGAAAGTCATGGTCGGTCAACGACCTTTGACCATGAATAACTTACAATCTACAACAGATCCAACTCTGAATCAAGTTTTAGATTAAAGAGCTCACAACATACTACAAGATTAAACCTTTAAACAACAAAAACACATAACATACAAAGATCTATGATGACTGACATTTGACTATCAGGCTCAAAATTTAAAATTTTTAGATTTTTAAAAACACCAATTTCGTGTATTTAAATGTTATGGATCCACCAAATACCAACCCAGATCATCAAAAACTACTACATACAACATGTTCTAACACAAAAATCTAACATCTAACACAGCATACATGATCAGATTTTGGTTTTCAAGTTATACCTTTCTTGATCAAATCCTTGAATCTAAGCCTCTGATTTGTCGTAGGTGTTAGTGGGGCTTTGTTTGGGAGCTGATATACTACAAGAATTCGTATCTTAGAGAGAGAGGGGGTCTTGGATGAGCAAGGTAAATAAATGAGGCAAAATAATGAACATTTCTCTCTCCAAATCAATTTATATTATTTGTATGCAATGTATTTGGCTGGAGTGCTGCTGATTTGCTGAGATTTTTCTGAGATTGGTCACATGGGCTTACATAGGGTTGGCCAACAACTCTCCCTAGGTCAAAATCTAACATTCTAGCTTAAATAATGCAAGGGGCAAAGTGGTCTTTTTGCTTGCATTTTTAATGGCATTAGTGTAATCTTGTCACAAACCCTTAGAGTTTAGAGTTTGGTTTAGGGTTTAGGGTTTGTGCCATTTTAGCAAAAATCTAGGATTTCCAAAATTAGAATTTTAAAAATAAATAACAATTTAGTTTCTAAAAAAAATGTATTTAGAGTGTACTAAATTAGTTTAGGTCTTTAATTACTTAACACCTTACTAATTAGGTTTAAGATACACTAACTAGTATTAAGCTTTTAAATCAACAATTAGGGTTTAAATAAATTAGGATTTATAAAATAAATATTAGGGTTTCTAGAAATTAATATTTCTAAATATTAATTAGGGTTTTGAATAATTAATATTCTCCCTAATTAGGGTTAATATCTATAACACCGATCATAAATCTCATTAACATGATTACGAAACAGTCTTAAACTGGTATTCGGCTTTTAAATTAGGGTTTACACTTAGCAAATTAGGGTTAGCAATTAGGGTTTCTAATTAGCTATTAAATTTTCTAACAATCATAGTTTCCCAATAATAATTATTAATATCTAAATTAACATTAATCATATAACACAATTTCTTACCAACCATAAACTCCGGTTTGAGTTTTTAAATTAGAAATAAACCAATTAGTACTAGGGTTTATAAATATTAATTAGGGTTTCAAGAATTAGGGTTTTTTCCTAATTAACTTTTAAATTCCACAATTCTTATCCTTAATCATGATAATACAATTACAAAACATTCTCAACTCATAATGGAGTTTTAAATTAGGGTTTCACAATTTAATGCTAGGGCTTGATCATGATACAACATAATTGACCAACCATTACCAGTTCACATATATATAATACATATTTATAGCACTGAAAAATCAAAATATGATTAATATTATATTATTATTCTTATTCCTTGATAAAAATCCAAAATTAGGGTTTGGATTCCATATCTAATATATTCTTCATATATAATATTATTAATTAACTTAAAATACTTAACTTAATTAATCTTGCATAAATTCATATAATAAAATAAATAATTATTATAATAATTTTAAAAATCATTTCATATATTATTTAAATAATATATAATTATATTTTCATGGAAAATAAATAATAAAAAATTTTCTACTATAAAATTAATCATTAAAAGAATAAACTTTATAATAATCAACAATTCTAAAATAAAATTATTTGTAAACATTAATGTAATAAATATATTTTTATTTATTACATAATTACATACACACATTATCTTGTACAAATCCTCATCCTTAAAAATAAAAAAAAATTATACGCAAAATTTATGATTTAATTTTTATAGAAAATATCGGGTTGTTACAGACAGACCCGACATACCATAAGTCGGGATATGGTAGCACACATTACGCAGAAGGAGTATCAGAGCGCCGTGGTGCGTGGGATGTTAGATTGAGTCTAGAGGGAAAAACTCAGTATTATAGTAGTTTATTTATGTGTTGTTAATATGTTGTTATAATCTCAGTCTTTTGTGTAAGATGTGAGACAGTGGTAACCCCAAACTTTTGAAAAATATAGAGGGGTAGTAAGCTAGTGTTGTCCCCGTCTTTTATGATATTAGGGGATATATGTTTTCATTTATAGTAGCATGCTAGAAAAGAACGTGTATTGTAACCCTTTGGCATATGAATATAAATTATCTTATTTCAGAAACGTGTTATAGACTTGTAGTTCTTTTCTATTGAGAAATGTCTAAATATGATAGTTAGATAATAAGATGAAAATTTTGTGATGCAGAAAATGCCGCCCAGACGTAAAATACCTGTCCCAGAAGAGTCAGTTAACGATGATAGAGGTCCAGTGGATCCGATACAACGACTGGTAGATTTATTGGGAGAAGCTCTGAGGGGAAGAAACGAACCCGTACCACCCGTTCCCCGAGCTGTCCCAGTAACAACCTTCAAGAACTTTAAGAGTGTAGGACCCCCAGGGTTCACAGGAACTACTAACCCGATAGTTGCACAAACCTGGATCAAGGAGATCGAGATGGCCTTCACTATAGCTCGCGTGGGTGAAGACCAAAAGACCGTATTTGCCACATACATGCTAAGAGGCGAAGCGAACTATTGGTGGGAAACTAATCAGCAGAGAGCAGGGGAAGGAACGATAACTTGGGAGAGGTTTACGACGCTATTTTTCGAGAACTATTTCCTAAAAAGTATGAAGAGTAGGATGGAAATGAAGTTCATAGAGTTGAAACAAGGTCATATAACGGTGGCGCAATACGTAGCTAAGTTCAATGAACTAGCGCGATTTGCAGAGCACCAAGTGATAGATGACGAGAGAAAAACGAGACGTTTTGAGCAAGGGTTGAAGCCATGGTTGTATAATAAGGTATCGGTCCTCCAGATTGATTCCTTTATAACATTGTTACAAAAGGCAATCGTTGCAGATGGTGGCAGTGAGGCCTTAAGTCTATATCATAAGGAGAAGAAGAACAAAAACACTGGTAGTGAGCATCGTGGAGGGAGCAGCAGCAGAGGAAGTAACTCCAGAAAGAGGAAGTGGGAAAATCATAACAACAACAACAGAAACAACAACCAAGGTGGGAATCACCAGGGAAACTTCAAAAAGAGGACCGAAGCTTGCAACAAATGTGGGAAAAGCCATCAGGGAGAATGTTAGAAGGGGAAGACCACCAGCTATAATTGCGGCCAAGAGGGGCACATCTAGCCAAATTGTCCAAAGCCAAAGAAGATCAGAGGATGTTTTGCTTATGGATCAACAGAGCACCAGATTAATTATTGCCCAAAGAAAGGAAGCGGTGTAGCTGGCGGAGGCCAGAGAGGAGGAAGTAAGTTAATGATTGGTGGACCTACACAACCAAACCGATCGACCGCTCGAACCTTTAACATGACCGTCCAGGACGCAGAGGCTACGAAGGACGTGGTGTCAGGTATAATCCCAATCAATAATATAAATGCTTATGTATTATTTGATTCGGGTGCCACCTGTTATTTTGTATCCGAAGAATTTTCTAGTAAATTTAGTACACCCCGAGAACGTTTAAAAGATTCCTTGAACGTAAAAGTTACGAATAAGGAAATAATCCCCGTAGAATACGTTTATCGAAATTATCGCGCAAACATTAGAGAACATGAACTGAGCGTAGACTTAATTCCTATTAGACTAGGATAATTCGACGTAATACTGGGAATGGATTGGTTATATAATCATGCAGCGATAATTAATTGTCAAAACAAGTGTGTGAACCTTCAGACTCCGAGTAAGTCTAAGGTAGTGTTTCATGGTAGCTCATCACTAAAGCAAACATGTTGCGTTACGATGATGCAGGCCAAGAAGTTGTTAAGGAAAAGATGTGTAGGTTATTTGGCTTACATCGTAGATACTCGAAAAAAGGGAGTAGAGATTAAAGATATACCCATAGTGAGTGAATTTCAAGACGTGTTTCTGGAGTATCTTCCTGGTATTCCGCCAGACAGAGAAATCGAATTCGTAATAGACTTAGCATCGGGAACGACACTGATTTCGAAAGCTCCATATCGTATGGCGCCAGTAGAAACGAAGGAATTAATGATACAACTTCAGGAGCTATTAGATAAGGGCTACATTCGACCGAGTGTATCTCCTTGGGGAGCACCAGTGCTATTTGTTAAGAAAAAAGACGAATTGATGAGGCTATGTATCGATTATCGAGAATTGAACAGAGTAACAATCAAGAATAGATATCCATTTCCGAGGATAGACGATTTGTTTGATCAACTGAAGGGAGTGAAGTGTTTCTCGAAGATCAATTTGCGAACAGGATATCATCAACTGAAAGTGCGTGATAAGGACATATCGAAGACTGCGTTTCGAACCCGTTATGGACATTACGAGTTTTTGGTAATGTCATTCGGTTTAACTAATGCTCCGGCAGCATTCATGGACTTGATTAATCGAGTTTTCAAGCCATACTTGGATAAATTCGTACTAGTTTTCATCGACGACATTTTGATCTACTCAAAGACAGAGGAAGAACATGCCGAACATATGAAGATTATTTTAGAGGCACTACGAAAGGAGGAGATGTGTGTGAAGTTTTCCAAATGTGAATTTTGGATAAAGAAGGTTCAATTCTTAGGCCACGTGGTGGATGAGGATGGAATCTCGATAGACCCCGAGAAGGTCGAAGTAGTAAGTAGTTGGGAACAACCGAGAACACCGACGAAGGTGAGAAGTTTCCTAGGGTTAGCAGGGTACTATCAAAGATTCATCCAAGATTTTTCTAAGATAGCAACCCCGTTGACTAATCTGACGAGGAAGATAATAAAATTTGTATGGACCGACAAATGCGAAGAGAGTTTTAAGAGTTGAAGAAGAATTTAAGAGAGGCGCCTGTATTATCCTTACTAGATAATACGGGAGGATTTGTAGTGTATAGTGATGCATCACATAGAGGACTGGGATGTGTGCTGATGCAGCATGGCAAAGTCATTGTGTATGTTTCACGACAATTAAAGGATTACAAAAAATGATACCCTACTCATGACTTAGAGTTAGGGGCCGTAGTTTTTGCGTTAAAGATATGGAGACATTATCTGTACGGAGAAAAATGTGAGATATACACGGACCACAAAAGTCTGAAATATATCTTCACAGAGAAGAAGTTGAATATGTGACAGAGAAGGTGGTTAGAATTGATCAAAGATTATGACTGTGAGATTCTTTATCACCCGAGGAAGGAAAACGTAGTTGTCGATGCTCTAAGCGGGAAAGGGAGGGAGAAATTGTTTCAACTGACAACACAGGAGGAGTTAATAAGGGATATGGAGAAATTGGAAATAGAAGTGAAGGGACCCGAGAGGTCTGAAGAGAAATTATTTGTAATGGAAGCTTGTCCGATATTGTTGGATAAAGTAAAGGAAGCATAGGAGAAAGATGGGGAGTGTGAGAAAATCAGAAAAAGGATCACAGAAAATGAGGAAGAAAAATTTTGATTAAATAAAGACGGTATCTTAAGATTCGAAGGGAGAGTGTAGGTACCGGCGGTAACCGAGTTGAAAGAAGAGATTTTGCACAAGGCACACAATACGACATATTCCGTTCATCTAGGAGGCACTAAGATGTACCGAGACTTGAGGCAACATTTTTGGTGGCCCAATTTGAAACGGGAAGTCGCAAAGCGTGTTAGTAGATGTTTGACTTGTCAACGCGTAAAAGAAGAGCATCAGCGGCCGAGTGGGTAGCTACAACCGTTGGAAATACCGGAGTGGAAATGGGAGTATATTACAATGGATTTCATGGTAGGACTTCCGGTCACGCAAAAAGGGTTAGATGCCATTTGGGTTATCGTGGATCGACTTACAAAGACCGCACATTTTCTATCAATCAAGATCCGCTATAGTTTGAATCAATTAGCGAGCCTGTACGTAAAAGAGATTGTTTCACGACATGGAGTGCCAGTATCAATTATTTCTGACTGAGACCCGCGTTTCACGTCAAAATTCTGGAAAAGCTTGCAAGAGAGGATGGGAACAGAGTTGAGGTTGAGTACGACTTATCATCCTCAGACAGACGGACAAAGTTAGCGAACAATACAAACGCAAGAGGACATGTTTAGAACTTGCGTGATGGACTTCAAGGGAAATTGGGACGACCACTTACCCTTAGTCGAATTTGTGTATAATAATAGTTACCATGTGAGTATCGGCATGCCACCGTACGAAGCTCTTTATGGAAGGAAGTGCAGAATGCCATTATGTTGGGACAAAGTCGGAGAACGACGAATACTCGGACTAGAGATAGTACAACAAACCGCGGACGTGGTGACAGTGATAAGGGCCAGACTAGTGGCATCTCAAGATCGCCAGAAAAAGTATGCAGATTTGCATTGACAAAATTGAGATTTTGAAATCGTCAGTTTTGTATTCCTGAAGGTATCTCCATGGAAGGAAAAGACCCGTTTTGGCAAGAGAGGGAAACTGAGTCCACGATTCATAGGACCATTCGAGATACTCAAGCGAGTGGGCGAAGTAGCGTACAAAGTTGCACTACCACCTGAGTTGGAGCACATCCATAACGTGTTTCACATATCTGTGTTGCGTCCGTACAAGCCTGACTACAAGCACGTAATTTTTTATGAACCCATTCAAGTGGAGAAGAACTTAGCGTACGAAGAGATTCCTGTCCAAATTCTTGATAGGAAAGAGCAAACCTTGAGAAATAAAGTTATTTCCTCTGTAAAAGTGCTTTGGCATAACCACGATTGTGACGCCCCCAAAATAGGTTCATTCCACCCAACCTATTCGAGTCGCCAAATACATGGTACAGAAAATAACTACAACTTTATTACAACAATTGTCGTGTAAAATATAATAACACATATGATGTGAGTTTTGATACAAATATATACCAATTTTGACTCTCATCCCAACCTTGGATAGTGTTGGGTAAAATCTAGTTACGCACAAAATACGCAAGTGTACGTGGTCAACAAGTAATAAAGTGATGAGTAGAGTATCGTTCCCATAGAGAATTATTTAATAGAAAATCACCAAGTACTAACCCGTAACCAACTCAATCTTATTTAAACGAATTAATTTCAATTTATAAGTAAACTAATTCTAATTACCACTAGTTAAATTAAGATAACGGAGATTTAAGATCACAACTTTACATATCGCTTCATTTAAGTTAACACACTTCGTATCAATTATTTTCTATACTGAATTGTTAATCAAGAACACTAAAGCAGATAAAACCACCTCTCGATGCATAATACCCATATTAACGTCAATCCACAATTAAGATAGAAATCCGTTAAACACCTTAATCAACTAACCCACTATATCTCTATGTGAATTACAATTGAAGAAGGTTGAAGAATAAGTTCTCTATCCGATTACATGCGATGTCAAGCATATCTCTACCTTAACAATAATCACAAATATGCTATCGACATAATTTATGACACATGCTATTATGATAAGATCTAAATCAATACTTCATCTCTCGAGTTCATATAGATTATCACAGTAATTGATGGACAATCAATTAAACAATTAAGTTCAAATCACAATAGACAATTCTCACAATAGAACATAATAATTGATAACGAAGCATATTAAAATAAACTACACAATAAGATCCATTGTAATCTCAAACAAAGAATTAGTTCATGATTATTGAATTAAAACTAAGAATCCACAATTGAATACACATTGAAAGATAAAAATAAGAGTAGAGTAAAGAATAAATCTGTTGTCAGTAGATCTCCATCTTCCTCAAGCTCCTGCTCTTGATCTTCAATGGTCTCCAAGTCGCTTCAATCTCCAAAACTATTTAGAACAATGATTTTGATCTAATTTACTCTAATCTAATCTAATTGAATCCTCTCTCTAGTCTCTCCTCTTTTAATCCTTGTGATTCTCCACCTTATATAAGTCTCTTTATATGTCTTAAAGTCCTCTTGGAAGTTCTCTTAGAAGTCCTAGTGCAAATCGGATCGAAACAATCCTTTCCGGACTCAAATTGGACAAAATTCGCGAATTCCGCACATTTTTTGGGCTACCCCCGCCCCGGCGGGGGTTTTTAGCTGTGTTAGGCCCGCCCCGGCGGGCTAGGCTACTGTTTTTGTCCATTGCATGCCCACCCCGGCGGCGGTTTCGTGACTGAAAATTTTCTGCTCTGACATCTCTTGGGAAAACGGCCGTAACTTTTGATCCAGGAAGAATTACGAGGCCTGCCATATATCAAATCGAAGATATCGACGAGATCTACAACTTTCATTCTTTGCGAATTGAGAAATAACGAACGGATAAAGGTCGAAATTGGGCTGGAAGTGACTGCTGTGCAAATGATCATCCAAAATAGTGACGTTTGACGTCCGTTGGTACACATGTCATAACTCTTGCATCCGAACTCCGATTGGAATGATTCAAGATGTTCCGAAAAGCTAAGAAGAAGATCTACAATGTAGTCTAAGTTCCAAAACAAGAACTTGAAATGAACATGAAAACCCAAACATTGATTTTCTTTGCGTTTTCCTTGCTTTTCTTTACCAATAATCGCTCAAACCGCTTCCAAACGTATAACCTACAAAATGAACATAAAATGTATGAAAAGTAACTAAGACACATGAATATAAGCAACTAATTCAAGCAAAAGATACCGGATAAGTAGGTATAAAACTTACTTATCAAATACCCCCAAACTTAAACCGTTGCTTGTCCTCAAGCAACACAACATAATGCAATGCAATGCAACGAAATGCAATAACAATCTAAATGCCTAAAATAAAATCCAACAACATCGCATAAACTGATTTATCATATCGGCCTCAGAAAAAATAAGCAACTTTACAATACAAATTATCAAAACCAATCCACGCTTACATATTAATTCTCAATTCTTGAACGATTATCACTGGTATAGCGTGCGTGTGTGATCAACATCAAAGATAACTGATACGGACCCAAATTCAATACATAAACAACTTATTAGAAGGAATTATACGGTGCAAACTTAAAAATCTCAAAGATAGGCACGATTCAACTAAAATTAAACTTAACCAAATTCAAGGGTACATGCAGGATACTTATACTTTCTTTTTCTTTTTTCTTTTTTCTTTTTTTTTCATACGGGGGCTTTTTGCACTTTTCCCGTTTTATTCTTATCTCTTTTTTTTTCATAGATTGTTGGTGAGTGCGTTTTACGCTCCATCTCACGCTTGTGTTTATGGGGAGTGCTTCACCTCAACCCACCACAAGACTAAACATATTACATTCTTTTTTCTTTTTTTTTCTTTTTTTTTTCAAAGCTTAAATCCCACATATATTCCATCAAACTTAGGTTCTTGCCTAATTTAAGCCTTCACTGCCAATCCTTGTCATTTTCTGGTTCACGCTAGCACTATCCTTTAGAAACCCTTTATGTATCAATTTGAACTAACCGGTCAACAAAGATGTTATTAGTGCTACCCTTTTTATAACAGTTTCAAACAAGTCCAAGAATCGATTCATAACAGTAATTATATCACAGTTCTAATAATCCATACTATATTGGTTAACTTGTTCACAATCTCATCATTTGCCAGAATAACCTGTAGAATGCGACACCATTGGACATATGCAAACTAACTATTAACTACAATTTTTATTGTTTTTTTTATTATTGGTTATCAATAAAAACCATTATGCAACTGGTCTACTATGCAAACTATTATGCAATTACACTACATGAATGCAAACATAAATAACCCTAATTTATTTAACTCCCCCAAACTTAACAATTACAATGTCCTAATTGTAAAATAAAGCATAAAGTGGACGAAGACTTCCCTGTAATCATTTAAGCTTGTGGTGATGGTGGCGTTGGTGGCGACGATCATTTTCCTATTCATTGAACCTCAAATACCTGCAATGAAGAGAGACAACAAGGATTAGAATAATACTTGGATTCCTATCTACTAAATAAACTAGGAAAACATATAAATAAATAAATAAAAAATTCCTGGGTTGCCTCCCAGTTAGCGCTTGAATTATAGTCTTTCAGCCTGACTCTGTCTGGTCAACGCTATCCAATTCCTCTTCGGTAATTGAGGAACCCTCCATCCATCGGAAATAATATAGCTTTTGGTAGGTTCCCATTTGTGATAGCCATCGCTTCCAAGTCACCTAGCATGCTCTGATTTGGTATGATCTCCATGGAGAAGGGCAAATAACTAGGTGTTATCTCCATTGTGTTTGTGATCATATTTGGGCATGGAAGTGCGTCAAACACAATGGGCTCTTCGTCTATCTTCTCTTTCTCGTCCCACCATGGATTAAAAATTGTACTCATTCTTATGTCATCAAGAGATTCGCCGACGACATGACTACCAAGTGGGCATGATTTTGCAAATCTAATCGGATTCTTGAACTTTGGCGGAGAAGGTACATGGGACACTAATGAAATCGGTTCATCTTCGTTGGTACTCAAAGTTAAATCTTCGCCGATCTCTATTTCATTATACCCAATTGTCTCCACACTTTCGATATCTTGTGGCTCATCCAGTCGCAGATTTGGCTCGGGCACTGCATCAATCTCGGAATCCTCGTCATAACACCAATTGTTTTGAGGAAGGTTGCTTACGGCTTTGGTCAATTGATCTACCATATTTTGAAGATTTTGAATTAACCTCGCTTGATTACTTATCTTCTCCTCAGTTGCTGCTACGTACTTGGAAAACGATTCGTTAAACCTTGAATTATATGTCTCATGTGACACTGAAGGTGGACATGAAAATTCCGGTGTGTATGATGGATCTGGAATAGAGTATTGGTCTTGATAGTTGTAGCTCCATGAAGAATCCGGGTGATACCCCCAAACTTGATCATAATTATCATATGCATACTGATTGAGGTAGTTACCACCACACTGTACCGGCCCAAGATTGATGGTGCATTGATTACTCGGGTGATTGCCAGTACAATAGTCACAAATAACTGCAAACCTTTGACTCCTTTGGGCTGCAACAACGTCCAAATTCCTCGAAAGTTCGTCAAACTTTGCTGACAATGCAGAAATTGTCGCGAGTATGTCAATCGTCGCTCCCCTTGGTTGAGTCACGTTCGTGTATGGTCGTTGATACTCAAAGTCATCCATGGTACCTAAAATGAGAGAAATATAAGAAGAGAAAAAAAATAAAAATAAAAATGTTTAAATTAAGACTAATTTGATTGAAATTAATATTGGTAAATAATTATTAAATTAATTCCCCGGCAACGGCGCCAAAAACTTGTTGGGTAAAATCTAGTTACGCACAAAACACGCAAGTGTACGTGGTCAACAAGTAATAAAGTGATGAGTAGAGTATCGTTCCCACAGAGAATTATTTAATAGAAAATCACCAAGTACTAACCCGTAACCAACTCAATCTTGTTTAAACGAATTAATTTCAATTTATAAGTAAACTAATTCTAATTACCACTAGTTAAATTAAGATAACGGAGATTTAAGATCACAACTTCACATATCGCTTCATTTAAGTTAACACACTTCGTATCAATTATTTTCTATACTGAATTGTTAATCAAGAACACTAAAGCAGATAAAACCACCTCTCGATGCATAATACCCATATTAACGTCAATCCACAATTAAGATAGAAATCCGTTAAACACCTTAATCAACTAACCCACTATATCTCTATGTGAATTACAATTGAAGAAGGTTGAAGAATAAGTTCTCTATCCGATTACATGCGATGTCAAGCGTATCTCTACCTTAACAATAATCACAAATATGCTATCGACATAATTTATGACACATGCTATTATGATAAGATCTAAATCAATACTTCATCTCTCGAGTTCATATAGATTATCACGGTAATTGATGCCAATCAATTAAACAATTAAGTTCAAATCACAATAGACAATTCTCACAATAGAACATAATAATTGATAACGAAGCATATTAAAATAAACTACACAATAAGATCCATTGTAATCTCAAATAAAGAATTAGTTCATGATTATTGAATTAAAACTAAGAATCCATAATTGAATACACATTGAAAGATAAAAATAAGAGTAGAGTAAAGAATAAATCTGTTGTCAGTAGATCTCCATCTTCCTCAAGCTCCTGCTCTTGATCTTCAATGGTCTCCAAGTCGCTTCAATCTCCAAAACTATTTAGAACTATGATTTTGATCTAATTTACTCTAATCTAATCTAATTGAATCCTCTCTCTAGTCTCTCCTCTTTTAATCCTTGTGATTCTCCACCTTATATAAGTCTCTTTATATGTCTTAAAGTCCTCTTGGAAGTTCTCTTAGAAGTCCTAGTGCAAATCGGATCGAAACAATCCTTTCCGGACTCAAATTGGACAAAATTCGCGAATTCCGCACATTTTTTGGGCTACCCCCGCCCCGACGGGGGTTTTTAGCTGTGTTAGGCCCACCCGGGCGGGCTAGACTACTGTTTTGGTCCATTGCATGCCCACCCCGGCGGCGGTTTCGTGACTGAAAATTTTCTGCTCTGACATCTCTTGGGAAAACGGCCGTAACTTTTGATCCAGGAAGAATTACGAGGCCTGCCATATATCAAATCGAAGATATCGACGAGAGCTACAACTTTCATTCTTTGAGAATTGAGAAATAATGAACGGATAAAGGTCGAAATTGGGCTGGAAGTGACTGCTGTGCAAATGATCATCCAAAATAGTGACGTTCGACGTCCGTTGGTACACATGTCATAACTCTTGCATCCGAACTCCGATTGGAATGATTCAAGATGTTCCGAAAAGCTAAGAAGAAGATCTACAATGTAGTCTAAGTTCCAAATCAAGAACTTGAAATGAACATGAAAGCCCAAGCATTGCTTTTCTTTGCGTTTTCCTTGCTTTTCTTTACCAATAATCGCTCAAACCGCTTCCAAACGTATAACCTACAAAATGAACATAAAATGCATAAAAAGTAACTAAGACACATGAATATAAGCAACTAATTCAAGCAAAAGATACCGGATAAGTATGTATAAAACCTACTTATCAGATAGTACATCACAATGGTACCTTACATAAAGGTATAGTCAAAAACTGTTTTAGAAATTAGAATCTTTGGGAAGTGTTCGAGGAAACCTTCGTACATGGGAGCCCATGCGCCTAGGTTATGATAGATATCATATGTTCACAGAATTATCCTTGGTTGACCCAATAGACCCCAAAGAAAAACGAGAAGAATACTATCATATTTTTTCCAATGGTGAGTCTTCTCTTGACATATCATTATTTCTACTGTCTCTAATTTAGAGTTATACTTCAATCAAACATTGAGATTATATAGGTAGTGCTTGTAGATATACTCAGCAAGTGGATGTGCATAACCCTGTTTTATGATGACACGAGATTGTATGTCATTAGACATCTTGTATGATAGTGGCAAAACACTCTTCCAACATTGGATTCGCCTTACCCTATTGGATTCACCAAATATAACTACTAAATGATGTATAAAATATAACACACTTTTTTATACTGCTTAGACCTCCACAGCTAGAGACCACCGTTGTATTTCCCTGTAAACTCTCGCTCGACCCAGCTACACTCTTATTACCTGAAAGGAATTGTGAAGCAAAAAGGTGAGCTTAACTAGCCCAGTAAAGAATATCATGACTAAAGATAAATAAATTATCAATAGCCTTCATCAGAAATAAATCAGAGATTTAGAACATATAGTAGATGATAAAACGTTTCAACCATAGTTGCAGCGGAACGAGCAATCCATTAGAAGAGTCAAATAGACTATAAAGTCTATTATCTTTTCCATGTTAAAAGTCCACCAACAATGTTTTATCCCTGTAATATAAATCAACAGTTCTTGTCCACATTCATGTGAATAACTCATAATCATATTTGTGATTCTAAATTTCTCTTCTCATCCAGGACAAAGATAATTTTCATCACTTGTCTTTTCCTGAAACATCAAAGATCATGGTTACCAAATTACAGTTCTGTTCATAATCATACTAATAAATTCATCTTTGCACTACGGGCCAAAGATATTCATCAATAATTCATCTTTGCACTACGAGCCAAAGATATTCAAAAACAGGTCATCTTTGCACTACAGGCCAAAGATATTTAACAACAGATCATCTTTGCACTACAGGCCAAAGAAATTCAAAACTCAAAGAAATACATAATCATTTCAGAATTTATATAAACCATAATTATAACCATGTTGATCATTTCACCTTTGTACTTAAGCTAAAAATATTCAATTGTAAATTCAATGGTCATGATCATACCAGTCAACAATTCAACTTTGCACTACTGGCCAAAGAAAACCCATAGTTATTACCATACCAATAATCTACCCATCTTTACACTCAAGTCAAAGAGAAATTTTTTCACCAAGATTATAAAAATGTTATATATGATAATAAAAATAATATGATCAAAACATGGATTTAATTTCAAGAGTAAGATTAATAAATCAACGATAATTTGGTCAGAAAAAGAAACTAATTTTGTCATGAATAGTATCCCGTAAATAGTAACTCGTGAATAGTAACTCATGAATAGTAATTCATGAATAGTAACCCCGACATGAAAAAGGTAGAAATTCTACAATAAAATCTATACCAATATTTCGGTATAATGATATTGAAAGAATAACATTTCTTAAACATATAAACAATTTATTTTAATTGTTTACATTTTACTAAATAATACATTTAATCATCCTAAAATGTCAAACTCATAAGATTTCCTCACCAATAATCAAAACCCTCATAAAAAATCAGCATACCTCATATAGGATTCTTAAGCCATAAAATCCTATTTTTCAATTTTCTTACTTCACATAACATATTTAATTCATTTACTCATAACTAATCTATTTTCATGAAAAATACTAAATCAATACAAACAAATTTTCTTTTCTGGGATTTAGCAGAATATAGTCCCATATCGAACATATATTTTTTTTAAAAATTTTAAAATTCATTTACTATTTTTCATATAACCAAAACTACCGAATATTTAGACATTTATCATAAACTGTACTTTTGTCCAAAAATTCTGAAATTTATAGAGTATACTTCTGTTATATATATATACTCCCAATAAAAATTTCACCAATTTTAGAGTTAACCACAAGGAGTTATAAGGGTTTACTTTTAAAATAGTCTTTTCCCATAAAATTTATAACTCTTAATCTATACATCCAAAAATCACCATTTTTGGACACAATCTAGAAAGCTCATCAAATTATCATTTTAAATTTTTTCAGAATTTTTTAGGGTCAAAAAAATTACGAAACTGAAAAACATAATAACCCTTAAAATCCCTTACCTCAAAAGAACCGTACTTCTGGCTGAAATATCAGGTATAAGGCTGAAGGAAACTTGCACTGTTGAATAGCAACTCACAAAGTATCTAAATACAAATAAAATACGCTCAATAATATAGAGAGAGAAAGAGAGAAAACTTGTTTCTGGTGTGATTTTTAATTCTAACTTAGCACTCTATTTATAGAAAAATATTAGAACGCCAAAGCAGACTTGACCTGTAACCAGATGGCTTTCCCTGCTACTATTTTCACCCACCACATTTGAAATAAAATTTCAGCGCATTTCTTCACCAACCATAGGTGGGGCCCACTCATTCTAGAATTTTCTACCAAAATGATAAATTCAGAAACTTTAATAATTTTTTAACTAGTCACCTCTTAAAATTCATAACAAATCATAAGTTCATTTTTAACGGTTCAAAATTTATGAACATTTACTCAACTTATATATGTATAACATATCCAAAAATCACAACGATCCAACGGTCGGATTAAAAATTATAACTCACGTAATATATCTCAAGAACACTGGTTTGATCTAATAATACCTCCAATCCGATAAAATACTGATAAAACACCTCAACATTAATTCTTTCATTTATAAACACATAAACAAATCCATCATTTATATTCGCATTAAATAAATATTTTTTCTTATCATATAAATTAATAACTAATTATTCATAAATAATATTACAGAATCACAATTATGACAACCAGGTAGTTCCCAGGAAAGAGGGGGCTTTCCAATAAGAATTTCTTATTATTGGCGCGCAATTAGATAATCGAACCTCTTCTTAGACAGAACTTTCTAGACATTGCCAATAATGTTATCTAATAATATTATTCAAATAATATGAATTATTGATCTGATAATGGAAAATATTGTGCATCGATAATTATTAAAACAACAATAATATAAAATATCAACGTAGCAATTATTGAATCAATAAAATAAAATATTAAACAATAATTACTGTAACAATTATTGAGTAGTGTCTTCTTACGTAAGAATCAATAATTGGTGTAATACCGTGTGCTACTGTGTTTTAACCACCGGGTATTATAACAGTATTAACGGTAACAACTACGCCGTTATTTATAAATAACTTATACTTGTCATTTTTTTTATCCAATCACTTTTCGTTATGGGGCCCACACAAGACTGCGCTGTCGTACTAATATTCCCTGACATAAAGAATATTCCACGACCAAACGAATATTCCCCGACAACAATGAATATTTTATAACCACTTGCTTATTTTAAAAAATTTGCACATTTCACCCATAACCAAAGCATTATATCAAATTAACACCTTATTATTCACAATAATAAATAGAAAAAATTTGATTTTATTTATTAAAAAGTTGGGGTCTTACAACGATGTCGAGGAGGCAATGTGAGAGTTAGAAGATAGGATGATGAGGAATTATCTCCATCTATTTGTATAACCTTGTAGCAATTCCGGGACGAAATTTTTATAAGGGGGGAGGATGTAATACCCGAGAATTTCCACGTATTACTAAGTGAATATAATAATGGAAATGAATATTTATTTGAATATGAACAATTTCGTGTTATGAAATGAGATAACTCAATTATATTAAATAGCTGAATAATTGAGGATATGTGGAGTTTTGTGATGAATCGTTGAAAGCCTTGTGTGGCATGGTGAGGGGAAATACTAATAGTAATGTTAATTAAAAAAGAAATTATTAAGTGAATAATTAAGTAATATCAATTGTTAATTGTTGTTGTAGTATACTATTAGTTGGTAATTGATGTGTGGTATATTAATTATTTAATAATGAGGATTAATTAATGGTTATATTAATTAAGTGGTGAGGGTTGTGGTGGAATATTGAATTTTTAGTAATTAACTAATAATGTCCGATTACTATTATTCGTAATATACTATAAAGATGAATAATGATTATGAAAACCCATAAATATACTAATTAATGGTTGGAGTAATTAATATTGGTGTTAATAAAGTAAGGAAGTGCATAATTTATTTATTTGACATAAATAAGTAAGTTAGTAATATAATAATATTATATTGACAGTCATGTGCATATGAGTAATAATACAACTATACTATATAGTGTAGTGTGACATTGTGTGACTATATATTAACTTATATTATTTTAAGTGGTAATTTATCAAGGAAGTGAATAAATTATTTAATTGACATAAATTACTATAATAAGGTTATAATATGAGTATATGAGTAGTAGAATTAATTATGGAACTACCCGGACAATAATACCTAACCGCATTATTTTATTACGTATATTTAATGTACATGGATTATATGATGTGAGCGTATAATTTATCCCTAAAATATATAATATGGTAGCAATTGTACATCAAGATTTCTTTGTAGGAAATTAAGTAGACCAAACCAAGCCTAGATATCAAGAATGCTGGGATTTTTCTCTTGTTCCATAATAAGTGTCACCAAGTACAATGAATAGTAACTTGAAGCTATATTACGTAAACTTTCTAGCTGCTAAATCATGGGAGATCATGGCTAGCTAGATGGTTGGTATGGAGTGGTTGAGCCACCCTTCTTAAACTATTGTTTCATTGCATTGCACCATGAATTCAACCACAGTGCTAAGTCATTGTCCAGTCCAAGTTTTCATTATAAATAGCAGATGTGCTTCTTCATTCTTGTTGCTGAGATTTGTCTGAGAATTTACTAAGTGGGAGTTGAGAGCATACAAGTAATCTAGAGCTTAGAAGTTCATTTGGAGCAAGTTCTTTTCACATTTACAGAGGTATAACTCCTTTTTCCTTGTTGCCATTTTCATTTTCTATAAAAATGGAGTTTTATTCTTGAAAATTCATACTTTTGCAATTGTATGAAATCTCTGTTAATTGATGTAGAATAGTACGCTATTGTGTTATCTGAATTGGTACACATGTTATGGAACATGGTAGCTGGTCTGGTTGCAGGTGTAGCATCTCTTGTGTTAAGGCTCTGCTTCTGCAGAGACATTTTTTTTCAATCTGTCCAAAGTGGCACGGCCGCGCCACTTCCATAGGCTTATACCGCGCGGCCGCGTGTGGTACTTTTATTAGATACTGATTTTGGGTTTCTGATTTGTTTTGAGCATGCTATGGTAGTTAGGTTAAGCCTATAAATGACCCTATCATGTGGTTAGATATTGTTTTGAACATGTTATGTTGTTTTAGCTTGATTTGAGCTAAGTTTTCAAGAAAACTTCAAGTTTTGGAAAAGCTAGAAATGGTAAACTTGAATAATGCATATTCTGTTCTTGCAAGCATGCTAGTATGGTTTTGAAATGCATGTCGGACATACTAACTTAAGTATATGAATTTTATATTGAAGCATGAGCATGTTAGACTTAGTAGTAAGCTTTGCTAATGAAAATGTGAACTTGGCACGTGAATCTTAATGTTCTACTTTGAAAGTTAGAATCTGATAATTATGAACATGTGAGATGATATCCTTATACACACTCATGTATCATAAATGTACATGTACCATGCTTAGGTATCGTAATCATAAACAAAGCATACTTCAAAATAAAACAATGTCAAATAAACGTATGTGATATGAATACTCACAAGCATGTCTAATATGATTTATATGACTACTTTATATGTTTAAGAATCAAGCATGTTGGACCTTGTGATTTCATAACCTTAAATGGTCTTAAATTGTTGAGATGTCCAACTTAGAACCGTATTGTGCAAGACGGGACCTAGATTGAACTTGAAAGATACGAAAGGACCCTTGACATGTTAGTATATGTTATGTATGTAAGGATGGGCAAGCTAGGCCAAGCAAATAACTGCTCAGCCCTGGTTTGAACTAGGATCCGCGCGGCCGCGCGTGTCCTTAATGCAAATCAAGCGCGGCCGCACCAGTCTGGAACCTCAGATGGTGAGTTCTGACTTTTGGACAGTAACTTGTATGATGCCTATAATGCTAAATGTGATCTAAAACCTACTGATGTGTATATATACGTGTGATGCTGAGTTGATAAGTTGGTGTTGCAATTGAAATGAAAAGTCTATAAGTAAAGAGGTCTTAACCTTGAGCATTCTTGATTTGTTTATGAAGTAACTAAGTATTTAATTGATGATGACGTATAAACTGATTTTGTGCCTTACGTGCCTACTTGTATCATGTCAAGCTTGATTAAAGACTATGTTAGCTAATGAACATCTTGAACATATAATACGTTATAAATAGGATTCGAAAGTGTTGTATTCTTAAACGAGGATAAACTACGTGTAAGGCATGTTTCTAAACCTATCTTATTATTGTGCAAATATAATTGCATTCTTTATTCGAAGAATATCGTAAGCTTATCTCTTTAAATGCAAGCTATATTACTTCTCGTTCCAATGAGCTAGCATGTTAAACCCTTGTGAAAGTTATTGTTCATGTTAAAATTTGTATCGTCCTTGAATACTGTGAAAGAGTCAATATTCGGCTAGATTATATGCATGTTTATAAAACTATCCAAACCAATTGTTAGGTGCGAAAATCTTAAAAATTGAGTTGGGCAACCCTTAAGGTAAGGGGATTGTATGTTGTTGGAAACCCCAACACATGAGTATATTATTACTGGGGTGTTATGCATAATGTGGAGTATTGTAGACTGATCCTCTATAATACTTGTTCTTTTGGGTTATCAGTTAAAATTGATGATTCTAGTAGATGTTTAATAGTCCTTAGTGACTGCTCAGTCTAAATTATTATCTAGTTGGATACTTTGATAGCCTTTGAATTCATATATATATTTGTCGATTATATTGAATTATCGTTATTTCATTGATTCAGATATTATTCTGAAACTCGGAACTATCTTAGAGATTATATTTCAATATTTCACCCTCATGTTATAAAACTATTACCCTTGCTGTATATTACTTGCTGGGCAATTTGTGCTCATTCTTTCTTATTTAAAACCTTTCAGTTAAGGCAGAACAGGGAGGTGTATCTGGGAAGGACAAGGGCAAGGGCAAGGCTACCGACTAGCTTGTCCCTTTCATGTTTAAATTATGATGTTGTTGTATTAAGACTATATTTAAACTTAAGTAGGATTATATAATAAGTCTTTATTCGATATTATTATGTAATCTATTAAGTACTGTAGGTTACGAGACTTGGAGGAATAATTATAATAAATAGTTGTATATTATTCTAAATTAGATCTTTCGTTGCAAATGTCTGATTTTAGTTATTATGGTAATATTTTGAGATAGTGACGAACCAAATTCGGGTGACCAAGAGGAGGTCAGAATTTTGGGGCGTCACATGTATGAATATGGCTTATATGATATTAAAATTGATGTTTAATTTGTTTGATAAACCGTAAATTGACTATTGATTATGAAGATACACGAAGAAACGAAAACAAAGTAATTTAAACTAACTATTTTGATTGAAAAATGAATTTACAGTGATGAATTTCGCTATGAGTGTCAAAAGGTGAAGAAATAATAAAAATAGTGAAATTAAAGGTTATAATATTGAAGTTTATGTTGTTTATATACTTAAAAACATGTTGAAAATCTTAAGTTATGTTTCTGTGAGGTTTATGTATTTTATATGTGTGAAATTGGTTGTTAGAAAGTAGCTTGTAGGCCAATTTGACTGTGTTTTGTGTTCTTCACGAACACTGTCTGCCTGGAATTGTTCTTCGGCGCTGCAGCGCCGTGCCATAGTACAATTCCAGTGCTGCAGCGCCGGTTATGTGAATAAAAAAGAGTGCTGCAGCACTAAGACCGCTGCAGCGCCAGTTATAGGCTTTTATCTCACGTGGCATGCGCCAGGTCAACGTCTCAGCGTCGTTCCCAGTGCAAACTGGGGCGCTGTAGCGCTAGTTAGCAGTTCGGCCAGAAAATCTTATTTTTATTATATAATTGTGTAATATTTAATATAGTATGATGTTATGATCATAAAAATGTTATTTTTGTCATATTGTGGTGTTATAGTACCAAGTATGAAAAATATTATTAGCAATTAATGAAATATGTGATAATTGAAGAGTTATGGTTAAACCAAGTAGTTGAACCTAAGTCTACAAGTCATACATGAAATAGATACTTAATTATGTACTAAGAACATGTAGTAACTAATTATGTCATGATGACATTTGTATAGGATATTGAGAATCTAGTTATAATGTTTAGCTTACATGCAAGGCACGTTTCCAAACTCTAACCTCTATTTGAGTTTACCCTATCTTGTTTACAATTGAGCAAGTCTTAATCTTACTCTTATGTATCCTAACTTGATTATGTTCATGCAAGTCACTTAATCTCTTATTAAGCTCTTGAATCCTACTTATGTTGTATGATGTAAACCTTATCGATGCATTAAGCACGTTCCTTACCTTATTTCAATTATAGTTCCTATGTTGAACAAAGTTCCTAAATTGTTTTCTTATTGTCAACGAATGTAACCTTAACTTATTATCATTGTTCAAGCAAGGTTTATGTTACTTTTCATTGCTTTTCAATTTATTACTAAAGCATGATTTTGATGTGTGATGTTTAATCACTTATAATGTAACGGGTCGAAAGTTTTTGAGTCGTGATTCTAGGGACATAATCCTTTTAAGGGGGGAAAGATGTGACGAACGAGAATTTTGTAATTAATTTTAATATTTATTAAATTAAATAAATATTTTCGATGATTTAATTATTAGATTTAATAATTAATTGATGCAATTGTGGTAGATTAATTTAATTATATGTGTTGTAATTATTAAATTAATGTAGAGAATTTTTATTATTCAAGTATGTGATTATGTGAGCTTATTGAATTAAATGAAATATTTAATTAAGCATGATGTTATTTAATTAATTTAATTATTAATTAGATATTTAATAAATTGACATTATTTATTAATGAGAAAATTAATTATATGATTATGTGAATTTATGATAGATTATTATATTTATTTTATATTAAATTAAATAAGATATTTGAATTGGGTGTGACATTAATTAAACCATATGATAAAGTTTTATTAAATTAATGAGTTTTGTAAATATTAATCTAGCCAAACGTGGCCTTAGAGGGAGTTATGGCCAGTTAACCCATGATAGGCAACTGACCATGATGCGCGTCTGTTCTTGGCTATATTATGCGTATGCTCCTTCTTTTCTATTATTATTCTAAGTCTGATAAAAACATTACAGAGAGAAAGTTTGAGAAATTGTTGAGTGAGTTTGCTTGGTGTGTCAGAATTTTTGAGTAAGGTTTTAATTCATCTCCTATTACTTTATCTACGCTTGGGTAATCTCCTCAACCCAATTGTTATATTTACGTCTTTTAAAATTTTCATGAGTATGGCTTAAGTCTTCTGTGAAACTCTGTAATTGGTTTATGAGTAATGTTTATGGGTTAGATATGTGTTATGTTATATCAAATTGTGTTTAATTATGTATATGTTGTAAACCATAACATCAAATTCATGAAAACATGTCGTATATGATTTCTACAAAATTATAGAGTATGGGTTTTGGCCTTATGGCCTTATACGCGATATTTTATGTAGTGATCATATATTATCCCTAAATTTTACACTCCTATATTATTATGCATGTTGATACGAAGAGACCAAGCCTTAGACGAACGGATTCGGTGTTATAACGAATTCGTAGTGTTAAATTTATGATTTTGTTCATTAACTTCAAGAACATCAAGAACAGTCAAATTTTACATGATTTAATTCTGTTATTGGGTGTTTTAAATGGTTAAAATCACTTTACAAAGGTTGGGTTATGTTTATGTATAAATTATAACATATGGGTATGTGTAAATTGGTGAAATTAGTGTTAAAAATGTGTTGATTTCGCTGAATTTTGTGTTCTTCGCGAACTGGAAACTTAAAGTCTGGGGTTTCGCACCGTGGCGCTAACTCCCAGTTCATTTCTCGCGCCGCAGCGCCACCGCAACACCAAGTACCAGGCCGAAGCGCCAATACTCAGTACAAAAGTGGCGCCGCAGCGCCACATAGCAGAATGTCCAGAAATGTATTTTTTTTTATGATAAGTCTAGCAATATGTTAGTAACTTAATGTAATGAACATGTAGACATGTTAGAAATATAATGAAATGATGACATAGTTGTCTAACATGTAAATAACATAATTACATGTGAATTGAATTATTGAATACATAATTAGCTTGATTATTTATGAAGTGATATTATGTGACAGTTAATGTGATAAATTGATTAAGTATAGTCAATAATTAAATTAGACAAAAAGAAAGAGCTTATGATGATTAATTAAGTTATAATTAACTGGTATTGTGTATGTGAATGGTATGTAGGATTTAATTCAAAGAACGAGTTTAGTTAAAGTGTAATCTACGCACGAGGCAAGTTTTCTAAACTTAAACTCTTAAATTTGAGCAAGTTTCCTAACCCTAATTGTCATTATTGTTCAAGTTTATTATTTACCCTGAATAAATTATCATTGTTATTATTCAAGTTCAAACATGATATTAAAGATTTATTATCTTTCCAAAGCATGATTCAGTTATACAATAATTGTTCTATTGTATACTTCTTGAGATTATTATTCAAATTGAATATCATTATTGTTGAACCTTATTAGACTAGTGAAAACTTAATGATTCAACTAGTCCATAGTTGATGAGCGTTTTAAATTTCAGAACCCTTGATGAATTATCCAAACCAAACTTCCTTTGGTGCGGACTCGAATGTCAAACTGAGATGAACAACCCTGTATAGGGAATTATTTACGTTTTAGCGTTAAGATATTGTGCACAGTATGGTACTAAGGGCTGATCCCCCTAAGTACGAGAAGAAGGTCCATAGTCTTACGACTGTTAAAGGTTTCAAGTATAACCCTTGTTAACCTAGGACATAGTTCAAGGTCTTATGACTCTCAGAATTCTTTTGATTCTTGTTATTCACTCTTGATTCAAAAGTTGAGCTTTTATTCAGATGTCTTTGATTTATTCGCATGTTATTATACTGTTATTTCATTTTTTATACTTGTGGGCATTTGTGCTCACTCTTACTTAATAATAACATTGCAGTTAAGAATGAAAGAAGTGATGAACCTTCCACTAGTAAAGGCAAGGGCAAAGTTAGCAAGTGATGAAGACTTGTTATTTTTATTAGATGATGTATTTATGTTTAAGACTTGAGTATGATGTTATTAAGACTTAGTTATTTATAATTCCGCACAGATGTTTAAGGTTAGTTTAACCTGGGATTGTATTATTATTCAGATGTTGTAACCCTTAAGGGGAACATTTTATTTCTATTATTGCATGGTTTGCATTACTATAGATAGATAGATAGATGATATTTATGTCGTGAACACCAAATCCTGTGGAAATGGAAGTACCAGATTTGGGTGTGTCATATATAACCCATGGTTATTTCATACTACATTGTTATCAAATCCTTGAATTGTTATTACACTTTTGATTCAACTAATCCTTAGTTGATGTTTGTAGAACTCTAAATTACCCTTGAAGCTTATCCAAACCAAACTTACTTTGGTGCAGACTTGTATTCTAAAAACTGAGATGAACAACCCTATTATAGGGGATAATTTACGCGAAGTGTTTAGATATTTGTGCATAATACATGGTACGAAGGGTTGATCCTCCTAAATACAGGAAGTCCCTACAGTCTTATGACTGTTTAGGTTTAAGTTGAAAAAAATACTTATAACCTTGGACATAGTTCGTGGTCTTGTGACCCTCAGATATATTTCAAAATTTGTTTTAAGTTCTTGATTATCATTGATAGATAATATTATTCAGTTCTATTGAGCCTATTCATTGACAGTTATTATGATGTTATTATTCATTGTCATTTTAAGTGAACATTCGTTTTGCTCACTCTTGCATTTATAATCATTGCAGCTAAAGTTGAGAGGGTTGATGAACCTACCACTAGCAAAGGGAAAGGAAAATTGAACAAGTGTTGAAGACTTGTAAAATTTATTGACTTTTATATTGTCAGACTTTGTTTTAATTATCATGATGCAATTATTTAATTTTCCGCACTTGATGTATGTTTATGTTTTTAAAGGTTAGATAACCTGAGAGATTTATTGATTAAGTTTTGTAACCCTTTAATGGGATGGTATATTGCTTAAATTTTATTATAGTTGGGTAGTTAGAAATGAACGAATGGAAAGTGAACACCAAATCTTGTGGGAAATAAGTACCCAAATTTGGGGGTGTAACAACATGTTAATGCTTGTGTGGTAACTGTTGTTGTAGCCAAATTCAGCCAATAGTAAATGATCATCCCAGTTTCCTTTGAAGTCCATGATGCACGATCTAAGCATATCTTCCAACATCTGGATTGTTCGTTTGCTTTGGTCGTCTGTTTGAGGATGGTACGTCGTACTCATTCTCAACTGTGTTCCCATACATTGTTGTAGTATTTTCAAAAAGTTTGACGTATATCGCGGATCTCTGTCTGACACAATTAACAATGGAACTCCATGTCTCGAAATAATCTCCTTGACGTACAACTTTGCCAACTGATCAAGATTGAATCTAATCTTTATTGACAAAAAGTGTGCTGATTTCGTAAGCCTATCAACTATTACCCAAACTGGATTGTACCCTTTCTGAGTAGTCGGAAGACCTACCAAAAAATTCATTTTGATATGCTCCAACTTCCATTCTGGTATTTCCAATGGTTGACGTAATCCGATGGGTCTCTGATGCTCGGCTTCGACTTTTTGACATGTCAAACATTTTGCGACACATTATGCAACATCTCTTTTCATATTCGGCCACCAGAAATGCTGTCGTAAATCCTGATACATCTTCGTACTCCCCGGGTGAATTTAATATCTTGAGTTATGAGCTTCAGTCAAAATTTTGTCTTTAATTTCAGGTACTGCTTGAACCCAAATCCTTCCCTCGAACCTTAGTGGTCCTTTGGCATCGATCTTGAACCTCACCTCACTAACCTCAGACACTCTTTCTTTAATTTTGTTGCATCCTTCATCTTGTAGTTGAGCGTTCTTCACTTTGTCCACAAAAGTTGGACTAGTTTCCATCTGGAACAATCTTTCATCCGATTCATTCGGAAGTTTTACTTCCATTCTAGTTTCGACATTACTGAAATGAGCTCCTCTTGGGCGGTTAATAACATCAACTTTTCCTGACCCTTCTGATGAGTAGGTTTTTAACCTATGATTTATCTTTATTTAGCTTGATATATTGTTAGTTTTTTTGAGTATTTCATGTTGCTTTTGATGGGTTTTTGTTCTTGTTACAGGATATTAAATGAGCACATCAAAATGCAGGCATTGGAAGAAAGCTCAAGCAAAATCTGACAAACTGCATCACCGACGCGTGACGCGCCGCTGTCGACGTCGGGATTTTTATTTGTCCCTTTTCTGTTCTTGTTCTTTTTATGTTCTCATGTTAGGTGAGATATGTTTGAAAAAGCAAGTTGTGAAAAGGTTCGACATGTATATGTCGACGATTTGACTGGAAAAGTCGCCAGTTGGTTTTTTAAATGGTTGTACCAACATGACTGAGAAAAGGTTTGCACATTGACCAGTGATGTGACACTGCTAAACGGGTCTATGACATTGAGATTCGTTAGGGTCCGGGGGCTTGATTATGCGGAGGAAAGATTTAAGGCACCCCCTAACATCCGTGTTACCACGGTGACCGCCACTTTTTAAGAAACTGTTATATGAATGTGTGTGTGGGGGGGTCAATGTGCAGTTATTTGGAAGTAGTGCGAGACCTCGTTCACACCTATATACATAGGGTTTGAATTTATGTAAAAATTCAGTTTTAAACAAGAATTAGCAATGACGTTTTGTAAAAAAGGTTTTTCAAACCCTTTTGCTCAATAGTAATTAAACGTTTTACACTTCTATTTTCTA